>JARQZK010000894.1:112500-125000 GCA_030704885.1 Cynegetis impunctata | reverse complement strand
ATATATATATATATATATATATATATATATATATATACATCAAATATACCTACCTAGTCTACTTATTGAACATACTCGTATCTAAAGAATAAGTCAAATTTTCAGATCAATTCATTAAATTTAATTTATCTCTGTAGCATAACCTCATATATCATATCATATCACAATAAGGATCCCCCGATTTATTTCAAAATATAATCAATCTATTCGGAAAACACATCATATCTAAAGAACAAGTGAAAATATAGTATCACTGCATCAAGATTAACTAATTTATTTGTCTGTACCCGAGTCTGTATCTAGATTATCTCAGATCACAAAATATTCCCTGCCTACCTGACAAAAAATCATTCAAACCTAAAAAAAGTAAAATTTGCCATCTAAACTTCATACCGATTTTTCAGTATTTTAGTTTTGTACAGCCAGTAAGTTAATCTAAATAATTTTATTAGTCTAAATACAGTATCTGATTATTTTTATATAGTGAAACTAAGTGTATTTTATTTTGAAGTTTAAACTTCAATCATTATGATGAGCTGAAGTTTGGTATCTGGGATTGTTTTCGCTGCTGAACGAAAGTATCAAAATTTGGGTGAATTTTTGCAACCGCCGCGATTTTTACGTAGATATTTCTTGTTTTTTCGACGTTTTTGAAAATTTTCCAAACTCCACGGCTTCTGCAGATAGTGTTAAAAGGTTTAAACTTGGTACGTGGGTTGAGTTAATGCTGGGGAAGTGCCTTTTGGTACTTTCAAACATATTCCTCAGTGGCGCTGCACCGTGCGTGTGCAGATGTTGAGATACGTTTCTTCGTTGGTTCCAACTTTTTTCATCAACCACGATGGAGTTCCCAATTTTTTTTTAAAGTAATTCATTTTCGACTTTTCAATTCCGTTTGCTATTTAAGTATGTATTGGGACAGTAAAGTTTGATAATTAACTTGGTTCATGAAAATCTCGCGTTAAAAATCAAGAGATTATCACAATTTATAAAGTAGATAATAATATAATTGTTTCTGTCGTACGTAATTTAAATATTTCATGGTACCTAATATAATAAACGCAGAAAAATTTATTTACGATTTATCCTCGTATAATCAATATCTGGAAATGATAATTAGTTTATATTCACCTAAAGCCATTGGAATTCATGAGCAGGGTTAAGCAGAAACGTCAATACGACCACAATTTCTCTAATCAATGTGACAAACTTCATATCCCTTTGAATTTAGATAGATTATTTCATCACTTGCTGTATTCATACTTGTTAGAACTTGTTAGAACTTGGATTATCGATTTATGTAGATGTTACACCACATTGTAACGTAGAAACTATAAACAGAAAATTTGTAATTGTATCACGAATCACAGAAATTTAAGTGCATTAAAATTACCGATAATTTTGCACTACAGCGTGTTGTCCAAAACTGCATAAGTTCATTTATTTTTCACTTGTATATTATATGTATATTTCACCTTGGATACGGTTGCTTTAAACACACTAATTATGCCCTAGGGCGTAATGAGCGGGCGTTAGGGATCATAACGCCCGCTAATTGTACGAGGAGAAATGAAGCAACTTTTATTGATTTTCATTGATTCATTTTCATTTCTCCGACAATGAATTATTTGCAGTTTTGGCTGCATTTTCTATGATTATGATATTCTTAGGTGAATGCATTTTCAATTCCATTATTTCTATAAGACTACACAAAGAAAGCAGCAATGACATTCACTAAATATGAAGACAATAATATTCACAAACGTCAAAATATCAACAAATGACATGCCTACTATGAGAAGGAAAATTGAAAGTATAGGAGCAATGAACCGATTTTAAAATCGATTTTTCATTATAATGAAATGATTTTTTCGTGAAAAATAAAATCTTGTATGCACCACGTGAGTTACTGGATCCTAACGCCCATCGTCCCTTGGGCCGAATGTTTCCCTCCGGGCGTTAGGATCTATATAACGCACTTGGTACATAAATAACTATTTCACTTTTGGAGAAATATGAAATTGACCGAATGCAGTTTTTCAGACTACTTCGCTCGTCTTAATTTTCACCAATCACAAACGCGAAATTTTTTCGAATTTACCCGCGGCAAAATTTGACAGATGTTGTCACCAAAAATTCAAATACCTTTGATGACAAGTAATTATATATAATATGTTACTCATGAAATAGTCAAATACCATTCGGTCATCTAATTTTTCCAAAAATGTAATATTATTTTAATAAAATGCATACGTGCATGTTCAAAAATCCTCGTCTTCGTTTCGGATTTTTGTTGCAACCAGCACTCATGCTTCTTGTTGAAATATTACTTAGCAACGTGTTTTTTCGACTTTTTTCGGAAAAATTAGATGCCTTTTTGATATTACTTACGACAACACGGTGGAATGCGAAATATTTCGGTTATTTTGATGCACCAGTGTAATTCGGGGGAATATTTCCCAAATAAACTGTCAACTTGTCAAAGTGACGTTAATAATTTGTAAATTCTTAGCTTGTCACCAATAACCTTAATATGTACTGTGCAATTATCGGTCTACAGTGCAATTATCGCAGGGCTCTTTAGCTTTTAATCGCTGTAATTTTGCTATAATTGCATTCCATTTACATGCGATTTTTGACAGGAGCGAAATATTCTTTTAAAATTGCTTAGGGAAATATTTAGTATGAAAACTGTTGAAGTTCCTTACACAACTATGAACATATCTATCATAAATTATGAAATATGAATTGAGTACAGAAAATAATTACTATTTCTTTCTTTCTTTCAGTCCAATAATATTTTTCTCTCGATTGACCAAGAAATACTCTTTCCACGCACTAATATAAATAGGCACAATATCTACCTCCTATCTAGCTAACAACGAAGTACATATCTTTAATTTCTAAGCAGATAAACAATTTGCCTCCATGGGACATGAATATTAGACATTTTTTCATATATAATACCACTGAGATGAAATTTTACCTGCTTAAATTTCATCTCGAGTGGTATTCGACATGACTATTTCACGAGAAAATATGTCTAACAGTAATATGGCCACATTTGTGAAAGTCAAGAAAATAACCTATGAATGTGAGAAATGTCAAAATATTATCGATGAAATAATAACTTGCAAGTTTTGCCGGCTTGCATGTTTTATCGCTGTGAAACGAGAGTAGCTATGGAAACTTCCTCACTAAAAATGGAATGAGTGAAATAGTCACCAGAAAATGATAATATTATTGAACATACAATATATTTTCAATTATAAATGACACTACTGTATATTGATATTTTTTTCTATGATTACTACAATTTTCATTTAGTTTTTATCACAACTTCAGCAAAAATAATGATATGAAAACTGACTGCTTCGCTACTATAACTATTTGTAGACATTTTACTACTTTCTTCTACGTATAGTGGAAAATTCTTCAGTTGGAAAAAATCTCTGAAAAATTGTTTCTATCAGAATGTAAATTTTTTTTGTAATATTTGTCATTTCTATAAATTATAATTCAGAAAACTATTCATAAAATATTGATTTTATGTCAACTTAATAATAATATTAATAGAAAAACAAGCTATAAAGCTGAGTGTCCACTTGAGACAAAATCCCGAGAGAAAGTCTCAAGATCAGGCTCAAGGGGTTGTCCACTTGAGATTGCTTTTCCTTCTGAGACAGATTCGTGAGACTCAAGAGCCAAAGCAGTTTCGAGATCTGGAATATTTCATTTACACCTGAGAGTCTCTGCGGTGGGTGTTTTACCTACTTGTGTGATCATTCATGAAGATCCTTTGCTAGAATGAACTCGCAGCAACCTTTTGCTTTTATAATAGCTTACGAAATTGTCAAATAACGGAAGTGTTGGATGAGGAAATGGGTGGATCGACAAAATGAATTCGGAGCTCGTTTCACACTCGTAGAGGAGTTGCGGATGATTTTTCCCCAAATACCCAGTTGGGTGGGAATCTGAAGACTATAGCTGAACGTCCATATTCCTATGATGTACAAAGTGACTTTTGTTCTTGTGAAAATGCTAGGGTATAAAGATGGCCTGGCGATGAGGATGTAACGGTTAATCGATATTATCACTATACTCAGCAGAGGAACCCCAACACTTCCGTATCTCAGCAAAGGTATCATAGAGCATAGTACTTCACCGTTTATCCAGGTACCATGGAAAAATTGACTTGCCGCGAATGGGACTACCATGAAGCAGAAGAGCAAGTCAGAAATGCATAAACTAAAAAGAGAAGTCCACATAAGATACAGATAGATAATAATAATAATATATATTTATCCCGAATAACATTACATTAATGTATAGGACACGTCAAAACACTGAAAATATTCTTCCAGGGTATAGAAACATTTATGCAATAAAATTCTGGTAATTTCCTTCTTAAATTTTGATCGACCTAAGGACTTGATCTAGTTGGGCAGGTGATTGAACAGTTTGATCCCCATATATGTTGGAGTCAATTCAAATTTAGAGGTCCTATGAGCCGGAATGCAGATGGTGTAATTATGCCGTGTGTTATAATAGTGAAAACTGGAAGTTGTATCTAGCTTTGACAATTTGCCGTGAATAAACAGTAGACAATTCAAAATGTAAATACAAGGCAATGATAAAATTATGTGTTGGTAGAATATCGGTCTGCATGATTCTTGAGGTTTCAAGTTCTTATTGAGATGTATGCATTTTTTGTGATAAAAAAATTCTTGCATCTGCTGCCGAATTACAACAAACAACCAAGTTATAGTTCAAGTGAGCGAACACCAATTCTTTCAATTGGAAGAGTTGTAAATTCTCTCAACGATTATGTCAATGAATTTATACAAGCAGCTGAAGAAACCATTCGGATGTCTGCAGTGCAATTTGAACTGCTTCTAGATTCAGTGAAACACCAGATCCCGCTGCAATTCGTTTCCGTCACATTTGTCAAATTTTGTAGCGAATTCTTCGAACTTTTCCATTTTCTTATCAATTCCAATATAATTTATGTTTCACATTCCACAGAAACTACTCTGCCTCATAGAAATGAATCAACTTCATCATCAGACCACTCTCTTTTTTCAGTCTCTTTATTCTTAGCACTCATTTTGATGAAAATAAAAATAACTGAAAATAATCGGAACGCAGCCGCAACGCATGTCTCCAATAGCTGGAGGAATGAAAACTGGAGACCTAGTCGCGAGAGCTAGAATGTGCGTATCTACTTGTGATTGGAGTACTCTTGGGGTCATGTCGAGACTTGTTTTCGATACTCTTTCAGGGCTACGTTCATGTGCGAGTTCTCATGGCTACTCTCGAGAGTCTCAGGTGGACACTTACCTCAATTGAATCCAGGACGCGGCGTTTCACCACACTGTGGCTTCATCAGAAAGAATTGAAAACTGAAATCTTGCTATCTAAGTACTTAACATATATTTTAGTGCCTAAAAGGAATTATTGCAATAATAAATTACATAGTGGATTGATGGTCAGGTGATCCATCCTAGAAATCTTCTACAATTTATATTAGATATCGGGCCGAATTCATAAAACAGAAGGACATCCTCCCAAGCATAAGGTAGAAGTATAAGGTTTTGATTGGGTGTAGAAGGTAGAAGTATGAACATTTCCTCCTTTTCGTATTTATAATGATTACTTATACTTGCAAAGTATATCCTCATCGAGTAAAAGTAAAGGGTCGCCTCGTGTCGTCTAAGTGACATATTACCCTCTCTTTTTTCAAAAAATGGTTATAATTTCACTCAGTATCAAGAGCAGTATTTCTTAATGGAGCCATAAGGCACGGCTCTATCCCGTAGCCATAATCACCAATAAGCACAACATTCGCTTTATGTCTCAGTTGTAATTTAATCTGCTAATTTTTCCATATCCTCGTATCGTGGACGGATCCAGGCTAACTAACGTCGACGCTATTGAAAATTTCTCTGGCATTACAAGAGCTTTGCACATTCCAAGTAGACTTACCTTTTCCGTTGATGTACTCATCTCTATTGCGATGTGTTTTCAGTATTCCTATGTAAGTGTAACACTTATTGCAGTCGGAAACATATACTTGCTTTGCCACAACTGTTTTGCCGTTATTATTTCATTTTTGATCTTTGAAAACTTGATCCATTCGTTTGTTTGTTCATAAATTTTTTCAGCTACTTCATGCACAGTTCGAGACACCGTAGATTGACTTACTCCAAGTTCTTCACCGATCTCTCTTTTATATTGACATTCCATATCACTTAGATAGCGCAGACATATTTTCATTTTCTGAACAAATGACGATGTACCTCCCCGAGTCTCCTTATTTGCTCCTAAAAATCTCAATACATTTTTTTCATCGAAACAATATAATCCTTTCAAATCACCGACAAGAGTCGGTAAGTGGGGCTTGTAAAGTTTAATATTCTTCACTGGAAAGTTAAGTTTGCTTCTGACCAGACTACCAATTTCTGAATGATAAACTTTTAATTAAAAGTAAAAAGGAAAGATTGTGAATACCCTTTCACTTCTATGCAAGTTAAATTTTCAAAGGATATTCTTATACCCTGAAAGTGTAAGTTTTTGTTCGAAGTTATTATGAATACGTGCTGAAAGATTTCCTTCATATTTTGCAAGTGTAAGCATATCCTTTTTCTCATAAATTCGGCCTCCCTGTCTCGGTGGCGCTACAGTCCTATATGGACCCGGGCCTTCCTTAATTTTCTCCTCTATTTCTCTCTACTTCTGGCTGCATTTTCCCAATTTCGGCTTTGTAGAATTTCTTCCGCATCTTTTTCGACATTTTACACCCATCGACGACGTGGTCTTCCTCTGTTTCCAGGCGCGGATCCAGAGGGGGGAACGTCCCCCCCCCCCAAATGGCCTGGGCCTCACCTAATTGTTTTGATTGGGAGCTACTCGATTTACCATTGCACAAAATACCAGTACCTTTTGGCTTTTGAATATATAAAATTTCCCCCTCCAAAAGTCGGGCCTGGATCCGCGCCTGTCTGGTTCTAGTGCCTTCCAGTTGTGCCTTGTATATCTTTTTTTGGATTGTTTCTTCTGGCATCCTAATCATATGTCCAGCCCACCTTAATCTGAAGATTTTTATATATGTTACCGCATCTGGATAGCCGTATAATTCTCTTAGCTCGTGGTTATATCTTATTCTCCAGACGTCTCGTTATTGTATTGGGCCGAATATCCTTCTAAGTATTCTTCTTTTGAACCTCAGGAGCATTTCTTCCGTTTTCTTTGTCAGGGTCCAGGTTTGGCATCCATAGGTCAATATGGGTCGGATCATCGTCTGGTATATTTTAATTTTTGTACTTTTTCCTACTATATTGGATTTAAACGTGTTTTGGAGGGAGTAATATGTTATGTTGCCTGATATTATTCAATGTTGTATTTCTTGAATTATTTCATTATTTTCATTTAGTTGTGACCCTGAACATTTAAATTGTTTCACCACTTCAAAGTTGCGATCCTCTATTGTTAAGTTTTGTCCCATTCTTCTAGATGGTTTCATGGCTAGACATTTGGTTTTCGCCTGCTTCACCCCCAACCCTACTTCATGTGCTTTGCTTTCTATCTCGTTATACGTTACTTTCAGGGCTGTTATTGATCCTGTAATAATGTTTAGATCATCTGCATAGCCAACAATTTGTTGAGATTTATTTGCTATGGTATCAGAATTATTATACCTTAACTAATTAATATCTTAATTTCTATACTTATTGGATTCCCAAATATTTTCAAAACAATGAGAGAGTTACTATTCATTTCAATCATTTATTAGATGAGAATAATTCATTCATTACAGTTTAACATATATTACATAAAAAGTGTAAACTCAACAACTTATTGAATGAACTAATAGAATTAAAATCATGCTCCATTGCTGAATATATTCAATATCTGAGTTTTCTCGCAAGGATTAACCTACCACCGAACTATTTTATTTCTTGTTCTAATCGTTTATGTAAATTTAGATTTTGAGGTTTAAGTACTCAGTTCTATCTGATGAAGCCACCGTGTGGTAAAACTAATCTGATGTAGTTTGTACACATTTTCGCGAAGGATTATCTACCCATCACCAAACTAGTTAATTTTTTGTTGTAATGGTTTATTTCCGGTATTAAAATTTATGCATGTTTTGTCTGAATAGTCCGTTCAAACGCTGAGATTCGATTGAAGTATCTTCAATATGAAACATATATTTTTTATAATAAAATTGTTTTGTATTTTGAATAAGTAACGGTCTCATCAACTGAAATTTTATTGATGATATTGATTCTTGAAGGTGTTCCTTCTCTTTCCCGGTATATTGAAAAATTAATTTCTCATCTCTACTAATTTACTAGTTATTTTGGTTGATTGTTACATGAAACTTGTTTCAATACCATGAGTACAATTCATCTTTCAGTCAAATATATATATATATATATATATATATATATATATATATATATATATATATATATATATATATATATATATGAATTCGATGGACGATGAATCAAAAGTCGATCCAATGAAGAGAACAGGAATTTATAGAATAGACTGTGAAGAATGTAATTCAACATATTATATAGGTCAGACCGGGAGATGTTTTGAAACCAGGCTAAAAGAACATCTAAAAAACGGACAATCAGCATTTAGGGAACATCTAGAGTCAAAAAAACATAACATCTCATCCTCTTTCAAACCAAAAATTCGTCATTACTGTGATAAAGGTATGATAATGAACTTCCTGGAAGCCATGGAAATAAACAAGATCCAAAATTCTCATAATTACATTCTTCTCAATGAACAGTTAGACTTAAACCACTCTCCACTGTTAAATCTCTGATAACTTGGACCCATCGATTACATTTTACCACCCCCAGGTACCGAACCGAAATACTTATATTTTCAAGCGATGTCTTTTCAATTATGTATTCAGTCTTGATAATGCTGTAACAGGCGAAACTAGTCGAATAAAAAGTTATTTTCATTTTGTGGTTTTTAGACAAGTTGTTTTCTTATTATTTAATTTTTAATCTATATATATATATATATATATATATATATATATATATATTTATAAATATATATTTATATTTATATTAATATATATATAATAATATAAATATATATATATATATATATATGTAATATATATATATATATATACATATTTATATATATATATATATATATATATATATATATATATATATATATATATATATATATATATATATATATATATATATATATATATATATATATATATATATATATATATATATATATATATATATATATATATATATATATATATATAAATATATATATATATATATATATATATATATATATATATATATATATAAAATATATATATGAACATATAGTACTCCTTAACATTGTATTCAGTAGATATATTGAATATTTTGAGAGCTTTATCTATTTAGTCATTGTCTGGATGTTTTCAACTGATTTCTATATATTTAGGTGTTCTGAAAACTGAAAAATACTCAAAAAATTCCAGAACGTCAGGTTATTTTGCGAAACGCAACATTTTATTATAGAAAAGGTGTTTTTTGGGCTAACTTAAAGTAATAAATAATAGGTTCAATTTTATTTTGATAACTGTTTTTAAATGTATACAGGCCATAACTATAATTTCTTTCTTAATAAAGAACGTCCTGTGTGAGCTGAATTAACAAACATAAACATGTTGTAACCTGAACGTACTCGCTCTGATGGTGTAGAAAGTGGTGCAGTACAATTACGCAATTATAAATAATTAAATTTTTTTTAGTGTTTTATCTTTTATTTCGAGATGATAAATTGTTCAACATAAATTCCCACATTGTCAGAAAACGTGACGTTCTATGAAAAAATGCAAGTCATTTTCGTCATTATTAGAATTACGCAAAAAAACCAAAACAGCTCTCAACTTTTTGTTTTTGCAGACTTGTGTAATCGATAAATTCTCGAAATATGACGACTTAATTGCCTATTCAATCTGTATGCTTGTGATCACTGAATGTTACTTTATCATGATAGTTTGAATCTATGATATGATTTTTTTATGCAATATTTATTAATTTCTGTTATATATTTATTATGATCGATTGATTTTCGATATTTCTGAGTGTCTGATGTCCTATATAAAATAGACCTCAATCACTACTATTTTTTTACTTTCAAAACTTGATTTCTTTCGAAGAAAAAAATTTTGGGAAAAAAACATGTGTGCAGAATATGTGGAATAGGACAATACATCTTCTTCTGTATTCTGACTTATTAATGATAACATATTGAGAATATTTCCAATTTGTTCAGGGCGTTCGATTATAGATATTTGTAGTTATAACTGCAACGAATATTCTATTTTATATTAAACATGTTATTTTATCATTGCTAAATATTCACTTTGATACTTTTCATTATATAATATCATAAATACATCATGTCACCTTATGTTATTTCTAGTTATGAATCGAAATAAGAAGATCTAAGTTTCACCGTCATTCAATCTTCTCTACATCTTAGCTTGAAATTATCTTTCACAAAAGCTTACGGGAATATTGTTCCGGATCCGGACTCACTCAATATGGCTGGAAAATTTTACTCTATGCTCGCAACAATACACTAGAAGCTATTCTTTCGTTGATTTATCACGTGATCTACGTCGACGACTGAATGTTGACAAAAACTTCTATCCACCTTTTTCCGTGAAAAGCATACTATTGTAAAAGTTACTGTATTTTGTAAAGGTTTTATGCAAAACTTTCTTTGTAGTGACATAGACGCAAAAAGATATGCAAAGATACTTATACAATGTTCGTTGTTTTTTACCGATATTCTTAATCTCAATATTCATAAGATCGCTGAATCTATTCGTACCTACAAATGGTCGATGCTACAAAGCATCTTCCAAAGAATTTTTATACCAAAAGTTATCTTTTCTTCACTAAAAATTGCAAATTCAAAATAGTATACTCATAAGTAAATTGATTTTAAAAAAATACAGAAGAATCGATCATAAATAAAGTATGTGTTTCAAGTTTTATATTGAATTCATTCTCTTCTCAAACTACAAATACATTTCTCTTATTTCGGATAATATTTCAAAAATAATTGGTTAAATAAAACTCAATTATCAAATATTGGTAATATATTTTATGAGAAGCTTCTCTTCTCAGAATATGAAGCAACAGTTCCACAGGGGGAATGAATTGTTAGAGTCATTCATTCAATGGAAGTTGAAGATAGTGAAGTCAGGTAAGTATCATCATCATCATCATCATCATAAGCCCAATTGCGTACACTGCTGGACGTAATCTGTCCCACTCATAGCGGTTTTGCGCCGACTGCATCCAGTTCGGTGAGATGCGTTTTAAGTCATCGGTCCATCTTGTTGGCGGGCGTCCCCTGCTTCGGTAGGCCTCATTTCTCGGTCTCCATTCGAAGATTCTTCTGGTCCATCGATTATCTGTCATCCTTGCAATGTGTCCAGCCCAGTTCTATTTCAATGTAGTGATTTTCCCTATGGCATCCGCAACACCGGACCTTCTCCTGACTTCATTGTTTGGGATACGATCCTTAAGACTGACGCTCAACATTGACCTCTCCATAGCTCGCTGCGTTACTTGGATTTTGTGTACTATCTTCTTAGTTAAAGTGAGTGTCTCTGCTCCATATGTCATCACTGGCAAAACGCATTGGTCAAATGCTTTTCTTTTAAGGCTTATAGGAATTTCCGATTTGAATACATCTTTGAGGTTACCAAATGCCGCCCATGCCAGACCTATTCTTCTTTGGATCTCAGTTGTTTGATTGTCTCGGTCTATCCGGAGTTCATGACCGAGATATTTATATGAGGTGACTTGTTCAATTTCCCCGCCTATCATGGAGATTTTTCCGCTTGCCACAAGATTGGTCATAAATTGGGTTTTCGAAATATTTATCTTCAATCCAGCCATTTCTGAGGTTTGTTGAAGTCTTTCCAACATTTGCGTGGCTTTGTCAATGCTGTCTGATATTAAAACAATATTATGTGCAAATTTTAGATGATTCAGATCTTCTCCGTTTATGTTTATTCCCATGTTGTCCCAATTTATTCGCTTACACACGTATTCTAGCAAAGTCGTGAATAACTTTGGCGATATCGGGTCACCCTGCCGGACACCTCGTTCTATTTTAAATTTGTTTGTATTCTCATGGAGCACACATGCAGTTGCTGTTTTGTATATATTCCTAATTATTGCTGTGTATCGATGGTCGATTCGACAATGAGCTAGAGCTTGGAGCATTCGGTGAGATAATTTATATAAATACAATAATGTAATGAAGTAAAATATTAGTGTGTATTATTCTACAGTACGTATAATTTCGAAGTGGAGATTTGATTTTAATTCTAATGAATAATTTACTATCTATTCTTGTTAACTGAGATTGAATTCTCGCACATCACTTGGTGAAACATCATAAAGAATAAAGTATAAACTTTA
>JARQZK010000894.1:97500-107500 GCA_030704885.1 Cynegetis impunctata | reverse complement strand
CCAATAGGAAACAGAAAGTCATCAAAACAGTGGATGGAACTATGTACGCCTCTGATGAAAGAGATATTGTAATGGGAGTGCCGCAGGGGAGTATACTAGGACCTCTCTTATTTGTTGTTTACATAAATTCTTTGGCTACACTGTGCTCCTTTGATTTGTGTAGACCTATTATGTATGCGAATGACACTAATTTCTTGATAAAGTCTGCTAATCTTCCTTCTGCTGTCCTGGCTTCGGCTACTATGGTGGATAAGGTTAAGCGCTGGTGTCGTGACAGCGGGCTGATGGTCAACTTGCAGAAGACTGAGAGTGTGTTATTTGCTTTTGATTCTAAAACTAATGATTTCCCAAAAATGGTTGGGGAGGGTAGTAACGCTATTCCAATTGCTGGAGAGCTGAAGTTT
Source organism: Cynegetis impunctata (assembly GCA_030704885.1). Classification (NCBI taxonomy): domain Eukaryota; kingdom Metazoa; phylum Arthropoda; class Insecta; order Coleoptera; family Coccinellidae; genus Cynegetis; species Cynegetis impunctata. The sequence continues at coordinate 107,096 of JARQZK010000894.1, read as the reverse complement.
CTTGGAATTGTTGTTGACATGCACCTGAAATGGGGCCCTCATGTTGAACAGCTTAGGAAGAGACTAAACTCTGTCTCATACACTTTATTTATGCTGAGAGATCAAGTAAACATGAATATTCTTAAAATATTATATTATGCCAATTTTCAATCTTTGTTATCTTATGGCATCAATTTTTGGGGTAGTTCCTCTCATGCTGAGAGCATTTTTATCGCTCAAAAGTGGACGATGAGATTGGTATTTCGTCTTGGCTATAGAGAAACATGTCGAGGCTGCTTCAGGAGAAATAATATTCTTACTTTATATGGGCTATACATATACAGGTTACTTTTGTTTTTTCGGAAGCAAAAACAGTACTTTGAGGATTGCAGAAATGTCAATGACACCCGTCGAACTTTTCCTTACTTTTTCCCTCATCACACTACATCACTCAGAGAAAAGAACACTCATTATATGGCAATCAGGATGTTTAATGGCCTTCCCGCTGATTTGAGGGAGAATGTTGACTATCGCCTATTCAAGAAGAGGCTTTACATGCATTTGCTCATCTGTGAGCCATATAACTTCGAGGAGTATATGGATTACCGTGTTTAGTGAATTAACTATTTCAACTTGACTTGTCTCAATTTTATCTGTATTGTATTGATAATTTTCTGGGGCTAATAAATATTATTATTGTTATTATTATTATTATTATATATACAGGGTGTTCGGCACATGAAGCACCAGAATTTTTTGGGGTATTGCTGGGGTCATTTGATACCTCTTCTCTTTGGACCCTGGGTCCTAAGACTCCCGGTTACGGTGATATTATTTTTGAATTTTTTTTCTCAAATTTCCGTCTTTAAACCCCCTTAGGTTTTTATAAATACCTGTAAAACCCCAATTTGTTCAACTGAATGTTTTGTAATGTGTGCTTGTTAATAGTTTTCATTACAACTGTTTGTACCAAAGGCGCATACGACGATTTTTATTCCACAAACTTAGTGATTTTGTTAAAATGAATCGACTTGAAAATTCAATGTTGAAAAAAGTAACAACTAAAAACTTCTTTACTTTATAAACCTTTTAACTGTATGCTACACAGTGATGAGAAAAAACATTTCTGTTTCAAATTGCGGATATTCCTTCAGAAAGAGAAAAATAATTTTATTTTTAATAACTGTTCTCTAGTTTTAAATTTTGTTCTAACTGTTCTCCCTTGTTCCTAATGCACGTTTGGCACCTCTTTCTGACTTCAGCCGTCACGGTAGCTACTTATTTGTTGGAGCAGAAACATTTCTCTCTTTTGTTCGACCAAAATGTGATTTAATGATCGTTTATTTGAACAAAAGTTACTACTGATAATAGTTTTATACCTCTCTGTCCTCTTGGTACACATTTTGTTCGAAAACAAAATATTTCTGTTTCAACAAAAAAAAAATTTTCCCAATATAATGTGCAACAAGAGAGCAGGTAGGTATCAAATTATTGTTATTAGTTTATCTTTTGTTCAAATAAACGATATTAAAATCACATTTTGTTCAAAAAGAGAAATATTTCTGCTTCAACAGATAACTAGCTACCGCAACGGTAGAAGTAAGAAAGAGGTGCCAGACGAGCATTAGGACCCAGGGAGAACAGTTCGAACAAAATTTATAACTAGAGAACAGTTATATATTCAATTTTTGTTAGCAGTTTAACTTTTGTTCAAATAAACGATCATAAAAATAAAAATTGGGCTTTTACAGGCATTAATGAAAAACTTGTGAGAGTTTGAAGGCGCAATTTTGGGAAATTTGAGAAATTTTTTTTATCTCCTTAACCGTGAGTTACCCAGGTCCAAAGAAAAAAGGTAGGTATATATATATATATATATATATATATATATATATATATGTTCAGAAAAATTTCCGCGGTCGGAAGTATTTGAAAAACTTGGTTCTCGGAATGAACCTCGTAAAAGATTGGAAAAATCTCGAAATTTCGGCTCCTTTTGCGAAGCCATCTTCAGGAGAATTAGAAGGGAAATAATTCAGATACGTGGCCTCAATCTGCCTACTCTACGAATCGAATTAGGAGGAATCGAAAACAATACGTTTGCGTGGTCTCAACCTGCCTACTCCACCAACCGTACTGCTTCCTGTCAACTCTGAAGTCTCAACCTGCCTACTCTTCAGAGTCAACTGACAGGCCGATCGTCGCGTGGCCGTATTTATAGGGGAGGGGGGCGGGCACTCCATTGACGTAGTTATTTACGTAGTATTGACGACAATGGGGTATTCACGCTCATCAGTGCGGGATGCACTTCAAATCTTTTACGCGGTTCATTCCGAGAACCAAGTTTTTCATATATATATATATATATATATATATATATATATATATATATATATATATATATATATATATATATATATCTTCTCTTCGCAGTCGTATCTTCATTTCTGAAGAGTCGTGACATCATGTCTATGAACATTGATCAACTGAATGTCTCCAACGTTGACGGTGCTCGGCTTTCCTCAAATTTGCCTGGGTCTCATGCCTTCCACTTTACCCTGGACGATTAGCCTTTCTAGATTACTATGTTCTCTTCGAGTAATGTGACTAAAGTATCTGAGATTGCGTCGTCGACATATGGTGGAAAGTCGATCTGTGATACCTAGTTCGTTTAGTATCGACACATTCGTTCTGTGTGCCGTCCAGGGTATCCGAAGCATCCTTCGCCAACACCACATCTCGAACGCGTCTACTCGGCGTCTATCGGTCGATTTTATTGTCCAGGATTCCGACCCATATGAGAATATTGAGAACACTAAGGTGTTCATCAGTGCCATTTTAGTATTCTTAGTTATGTGTTTGTCCTTCCATATTTTTGTCAAGCTCGACGTTGCCGTTCTTGCTAGTATTATCCGCCTTCTTATCTCACTCTCACATCCTCCTGTGTTGGTTATGAGAGAGCCTAAATATATGAAGTCATTCACTGCTTCGAGTCTATTTTGTAGATTCTTCAGTTCAATGATATTATTTCTATCGACGATCATCAATTTAGTCTTATTGAGATTAATTTCAAGTCCCATCGCTCGACTCTCGTTGGTGACCAGATCGAGAAGCACAGTCATTTCATCTTCATTTTTTGCAATTAAGGTGGTGTCATCGGCGTATCTTAGATTGTTTATTTAAGATACGCCGAATATATATATATATATATATATATATATATATATATATATATATATATATATATATATATATATATGTATACAGTTGAAAGTTTGTAAGTAGGTAGTTTCATATGATATTTTGGATTGTATTGGTTTTGGTATGAATTGATTGGAGGGTTGACCCCCCCAAAGGAAGCAAATATGTCTTGTTTACTCGATAAACGGCACAATTAGGGAGCAGTATAGGTTTGAAAGTTGGTAGGTGGATAGTTTCTAATGTTATCTTGGATGGAATTGGTTCAAGTAGAAATCGTTCATGGTGTTAAGCTTGGTGTTAAGCCACAGGGGAGGAAATAAATCTTAATTGAATAAATGGATTTTTCAAAATGGATACGGTATGCAAACCTGCTTTTATAATGCAGCTTGCTGCGATATAGTTTTTTAATACTCATATTATTTTTGCACTCTACTTCTGTGATTATTTTTGCATTCTGACCAACTTTCGTCTTTACTTTGAAGAGTTTTCTGCACTTCAAATAAAATGCAGTTTGAATGAAAAATTTTAATCAGAGATTTCAAGATATATCTGACAATAATAGCTGATAAATAAGTGGGTCAATATTATACGTAAGCAATATTATTGAAAATATATAATTTCTAAATATTCAAATTCATGAAGCATCTAATTAGAAGGAAATAAATATATTTTCTTCTTCTTCTTTTCGTCCACATATCGTAGGCCTTACTTAGGCCTGTATTTTCCAACCTTCAGTTCTCCTGAGATATTGAAGACCACGATTCTGTCAATCTCTTTGGAGGTCTTCCTAAGGGGCCTCGTGTTCGTGGTATACCATCCCTAGTTATTTTTGCTAGCCTTCCTCCAGCCATTCTGTCCACATGATTATTCCAGGCTCTTCTACGTTTACGTCCCCACCTGACAATGTCTTCCACCTCACATTCGTGTCTTATGTCTGTTTCTTTTTCTGTCCCTTAGTGTGTAGCCTGAGATGTTTCTAAGTATTTTCATTTCCGTTGTTCGAAGGATATTTTTCATTTTTTTGTTGTCAGCTCTTGTTTCTATAGCATATGTCAATATCGGTCTAATACAGGTTTTGTATATTCTAACTTTCGCCTTTTTATTCATATAAGTGTTATTCCAGATGATGTCCCGAAGTGCACCTGATATTCGGCTGGCTTTATTGGCTTGTCCATTCACCTCATTCGTTCTATTTTGACTGGAGGTGATCTGTATGTCTAGGTAGTCGCTAGTGGAATGACATAACTTGTTCGATAGTCTTATTGTCCGGAGAAAGCTGACTGGTTCTTTGGAAACGACGAGGGTGTTGGTTTTTGTGATGGATACTTTCATGTTGGAATATTTAGCGTTTTCATAGAATGCATATAGGAGCCGTTGCAAATCGTCTTCGTTCTCTGCTACAATTAGGGCATCATCAGCGAAACAGATAATTTTGATGTATATCCTCCTTCCATATTCTTAAAGCGCTTCATTATTTCGTCCATAATCTGATTAAAAAGTTGGGGGCTTAAAGAGTCTCTTTGTCGAATTCCTGTTGGTGTCTTTATTTCCTCTGTCAGGTTTTGATTAACTAATATGTGGGTAGATGTATTGTGATTAAGTTGTCTTATAATATCTATTATACTTTTCGGCACATGTTTCTTTCCAAGAATATCAACTACATCACTTAGTCTCACTCTATCGAACGCTTTGGTGAGGTCTATAAAACACATATATGCGGTCTTTCTGTATTCTATAGCCTTTTTCACTACTTGCCTGACTATGAAAATAGCATCTATTGTAGACCGATTTTTTCTGAAACTTTACTGTTCTTCCGATATATTTACATGTTCGTTTATCATTGCTTCTATGATCTTCGTGAAGAGCTTCATGACTGAGCTGAGTAGGGTTATGCCTCTATAGTTTTCTGGAGACTTCTTGTCCCCTTTCTTGAATATAGGAATAGTTATACTCTTTTTCCAATCACTAGGGACTTTTTGGATGTTAATGTTTTGTTAAATAGCTTTGTAAGTTCTACCATTCATTTCTGAGCTCCGTATTTCAATAGCTCTTTTGGTATATTATCTAGCCCGGGCGCTTCCCTGTTCTTAACACGTTGGCCGCCACTGATGAATTTGAGGTGTTACATTTGAGCGCCACGTGTTTCCATGAGGATACACAAGCTGTCGCCATGTGAGGCCAAGTGTATCCTCAAGGCACTAGTGTTGAGTAGGACATACAAGAGGCAGTACATTTGTCCCGTACATGACGTCAAAATGTAAGAGCGGCTCAACATTTTATATTGTACTGCTTCAAATTTTATGACGCGGGTGTCGCGCTAGGCGCTACTTACTTTCCGTCTCCGTAAAACTATATGATGAAGACAAAGAGGAAGTGAGACGCATGCTACAAATTTATTGCATTATTACTTTTCGAGTCTCGTTGAGCGATAAGGAAATGTCCTATGAGGCACGTATTGAAGCGACTGTTTTGCTTTTGAATATCCTACCCCTTCAAAATATATTAATTGTTTATATTTTTATTTACCTACTTACAAACAATATTGACTATGTTAATCGTTTCATATCACTTTGCGATACTGATTATTAATATATAATCAATCAGAGTTCAGACTGTAATTATTGTACTGCAATAAAATCAAATGTCATATTCCTACTCGTAACTTCAAACGTATCGCCGAGCTTCATTCAGTACGCCGCGCCTCGCGTCATTTGAAGTGAGACATTGTACTGGCTCAGTACAAAAAAGAGGCTACTCTTACAAACTCATTTTCATGTCGTGTCCTACTCAACACTACAAGGCACACATTCATAGTTTAGTCGTAGGCCTGTGTATCCTACAAGACGCGCGTATTCGTGCATTTTAAATGGTATTCGAATACTGATGGACTCTGACAATCTGTCAGTACTTGTGGGTTCTGAGTGAGATTTGTAGTTTAGTAAATTGAAGGGTAAGAAAAAATGTATTCCTGAACATTTAAATTTATTATTTTTTTTTCACTGAACATGTTGAAACAAAAGTATACATAAAAAAATCAGTAAGTATTGTTAAAACAATTAAGACACAAAAAAATATTACACACGGAACATATTCTTTGAGTCTGCGTGGCAAACTTGAGTTTTCCATCCACAATAGTACCTTTCCGACCATAGACCTTATAACATTCAGTACAACGCCCTTTCGTTGTTTTAGGGGGGTTTCCTATCATTTTGAGAACCAACTGGTGGTTTTCAGATTTTGAAACATTGGTAGATGTGGTAGGGGCACCCATTGGGTGCGAAACTTGGTCACTTTGTCGAGGTCATTTTTTAATGATTTCACGTAATATTTCTTCTCTGAATTCTGTGATTTTCAACTCTTTGTTTCTTGTTGTCATATTATAAAGGAAGTGCGCATTTACCACAGTTGTCCCCCAGAGAATCTCAATGGATAATTTTCGGTACCATTTGGTACATCGTCTCAAGGCACTTCCATAAGATGCCATTTGGTCGCTCAGGTCTATGCTTGATTTTCCTGTGTTATAATCAGATATGCATGCTGGCATCATATCTCGTCGTTTTTCTGATGTTTTTAGTGCTGAGTATTTTGTTGTAAGTGCAGTGAAAATCCTCTGGTCCCTCCACTTCAGAACCACAATTCCGTCACTGGTTTTCTGAGCGGCAAATTCCCCTTTTCGCAACTTTGCATTGAGAACTTCCGATGGCAAATGTTTTCTATTGAGACGAAGTGTTCCTACCAAGTGAGTATTCCTTCCTAACAACCGATAAGCCAGAGGTATGCTGGTATACCAGTTGTCTGTATACACAACTCTTCCCTCATCAAGTATCCTTGAAGTAGGGTCCATGACAAAACGCCTTCAGCACCACTACCATCATTTTTGTCTAGACTTGCCACAGTATACAACTCTTAGGTTCCATGTATAACTATATCCGTAGATAATTTAAACATTTTTAATTCCATATTTGTGTGTCGCTTATATTGGAAATGTATTGCCGGAACATTAGACGACCTTCCAGGGTATCAGGCTTTCATCTATACAGATTTCCTTCCCGGAGTATAACATTTTCTGATAGTTACAAATAAATTTCGGTTTAGTATAGGGATTAACTCTTGTAAAGGCGATCCGTCTTGAGGAGCAGATTCGTTATCTGTGAAATGCAAAAACTTTAAGAAGTAATTCGAACCTATTTCTGGGCATAACATTTCGTGCAAAAGGAATTCCATAGAGCTGATCCTTTCGCCAGTAGTCTCGAAGAGCTGGTAACTTTACAAGACCCATTCAGCCTATTAGAGCCAATAATCTCATCATTTCAGGCTTATCTACTGGTACCCAGGCGTGTAATCTGGCACTACCGAAAGCATCCGTTTTCAATAAGTGTTGGAAAGATATAAATAACGATTTTGATGTACGTACCTGTTAACAGATGAGAACTTCACAAACAACTAAGACATATTTCAGAACTAGACTAAATCAGCCGTGCTGACATGCGCCATCTATGTGCTAATAGTATAACTACACACTACACCTAAGCTTATTTAAAGCCCAAATAATTTCAGAAGCCAGGTGTAACCTCAAGACACACACACAAAAAACAGTAAGTTTCAAGAAAACACATGTTTCCAGCATAACTGAGCTACTAAATAAGGTTTCATTACATTTTCAAAGAAAAATAAAATACATGAAAAAAATTTTACACCTCAGTTACGCCCATGGCCTTACATGGCAACACCCTGTGCATCCTCAAGGAAACACGTGGCGGTCAACCTGTTAATCTTTTTTGTCATTTCTATAGTTATTTCATCGGTTATTACGGGACATTCTTCGGTATCTTCACTTTCTTCGTCATTGTCTTTCCCATCTTCCTCTATATTTTCTAATATATTATTTTCATACTCTACTTCTGTGATTATTATTGAAACCTGACCATCCTTCAGCGTTATTTTGAAGAGTTCAGTTTTCTTCATTTCAAATAAAATGCATTTTTAAAGAAACATTATAATCTGAATTAGATATAACTGACAATAATAGCTGATAAATAAGTGTATGCAATATTATTTGAAATATAAAATTTCTAAATATTCAAATTCGTAGAGCATCTAAAAAGAAGTAAATTGATATATTTTTAGAATAATATTTTCATATCCAACTTCTGTGAATATAACTGAAACTTACCAACCACCGTGCTACGATTTGTATATTATTTCAGTGTGTATCAACTCCATTGAATGAAGAGATAGTAGCAACCAGAAAGGACAGACCCATAAAAAAATATGTTGAAGGTGTAAGCCTGAAAGAACCGGACGTGGTATATTATTAAAGCTTTTTCAGAATGATAAGGCAAAGGAAGAATATTTAATGACTGACCAGCGGGTTCATGAAAGGGGGATAGAATACCTCAAATATATACAAAAGTTGGAGTTTAGTCTCTCAATAAATTACCAGGAAAATAATTGTCTTCACAAAGATAAGAGTAATGCAGATTCACAACGATAATAAACACAAATATATTGTTTTGTATGCAATTGTACTTTCATCGCCGAAGTATATAATACCGAAGCTATCGTTCTACCAATCTAAATTGATGGATATTTTGTTGCAGATATTAGTTTGCAGCAACTGCAGTTTGTATCGGGAAACACCTGATTTGAATCAATTGAAATATTTGCCGGCCGATTTTGGATTTTCACTTTTTCATCTCAATAATAAAAGATCAACTTCAAATATTTGAATTCCCTACAATAATGAATTTTATTTAATCACTTTTTACTAATAAACACTCATCATTGGGATTCATAATATTTTGTATTCTTGTTCTATTGAAAAATTCAAAATATAAAACAGCAAAAATGCATATTAAATATATATATATATATATATATATATATATATATATATATATATATATATATATATATATATATATATATATATATATTTTTATATATTATATATATATATATATATATATATATATATATATATATATATATATATATATATATATATATATATATATATATATATATATATATATATTTATATATATATATATATATATATATGTATATATATATATTATTAGTTATTCACAATATTAGTGTTGTATCGATGTTTTATCAAACTGGACTAACGCCTCGTTTGACAACTTCAACATCTCGTGTTGTAATATGAATATACAACAAGAATAGTGTACAAAACTTTAACTCCTTTCATCTATGAATGAAAATATTTGGCAAAAGGCATTTTTAAAAATAAAAATGCACCTGCTATTGAGTTTACTAATCAAGTTTTTTATGTTACCTTTAGCATGGTTACTGTTTCGCATGGTTACTGTCGAAACTTTGTCAAAAAAATCCAAAAATATAAAAAGCGCTTTTCAAAATGAGCGATTCTGATGGAAGTTTACCCTCTGATA
>JARQZK010000894.1:70000-92500 GCA_030704885.1 Cynegetis impunctata | reverse complement strand
TGGGATATAATATCGTTTAATTGCTCTTCACCAATTCAATATTCTGTTTTTTTCCTGTTTTATATTCGAATGTTAATGGTTTTTTAGATTTTGACATATTTTTAATATTTTGTTTATAATGTACTAGAGATTTTATGCTTTGATACCAAAGAAAATAAGATTAATTTTTGAAATAAAATTATTTACTATTTTTTATATATTTTTCCTATGTGATATTTTTCATATATTATTAGTTTGTATTCGAACTCGATTCGAAATATTTTCACCCTTTTACATGTTCATATTCCAAGCTGAGGGGCTATTCTCTACAGTGGTAATTAATAGAATGAAACATGGCAATTATTAGAAATTTTTAGAATTTCAGTGGCAATTACTGGCTGCGGATGGACCTTTGAAAAATTCCAAATTTTTCGAAAAATTATATTAAAAATCAATAAGTTAACGTTGTTACGATATTGAAGAAGGGACATTTCATCAGCTCAAAACAACGAAATTTGTTATTTCGCGTAATATATCAGTAAATATGTAAAAAAGCAAAAAATTTGTCTTAAAGTGGCGATTACTGGTGCAGTCACCCTATATATATATATATATATATATATATATATATATATATATATATATATATATATATATATATATATATATATATATATATACGGGGGGTGAATATCTGCTCCAAATCTCGTACACTTTAAATCATTTTAAAGAAATAAATCCTTATAAATCACCGTCAGATCTCTTAAATCATCAATAAATCACTGATAAATAAACTTCAAGCCAGTGGCAAAACTGCCCGCAGCCTCGGTGGATGCGGGCAGTGTTGCCAGTATCAATTTAGGCAAATAGAAGTCTCGAGATGAGCAAGGCGCATGCGTAATAAATAAATAGCTGATCTAAATCCTCTGTAAATCCTCGTAAATCCTCAATACATCACCATAATTCCTCAGTAAATCACCGTAAATCCCCAATAAATCACTAAATCCTCGATAAATCACCGTAGATACTCGTAAACTTGTATAAAATCATTGTAATTCATTCATGTTGTACACCATAAATCACCAGATAATCACCCCTCATATATATATATATAAATATATATATATATATATATATATATATATATATATATATATATATATATATATATATATATAAATATATATATATATATATATATATATATATATATATATATATATATATATATATATATATATATATATATATATATATATGTAACCGGAAAATAACAAGAACCGCAAGTTTATAAATTTCCTAGGAAATTTATTGACCTTCGTGGGATTCTAAACGAGAGATAAATTGTATTATTTTACACCCACATTTTCGCAAATTGATTAACTTACCGAACTCATGCGTAAAATAATAAGTAAGCAACAACCAAACGCCATGTGCGATCTGATTGGTTGAATAGGTCACGTGTTCCTTTTCCTTCCTCTCCACGGCCACCACGGAACATGAACAAACCGGTTGCTCGTGTTTTATTTTACTAAGATTACTAAACCATATCCATAGTGAACGACCTAGAAGCTGCGGACAGCCAAAATGGTGAAGATAGTGCGGTAAATGCTAGAAAATTTGTGTGCGAAGTGAAATTTACCACAGAGCTACGAAAGTTTCATTATAGTGGCCATGACCAAAATAATGAAAAAACGGAATGTATAGAGGAAACAATTAAAAATGTCATTAAAATGTTGTATGATTGTTTTTACTTTTTTAATAAACTTCTTTAATATCGTTGAACACGATTTCTGTTGTTTTATTTTGGTAGAGTGAAGTATGGGTCATTAGCATATTTTGTGAGAAAGTAACCCTGTATTATAGGTGCCTACCTAGTTTTAAAGTAAAAATACTGTTAGATAGGTAATCGAAACTGATAACTTTATAGTTTGGCAAGTCTTATTGTACCTAAAGTCTATGGACACAAGCTTTGTCACTGTCAACATCGGCCAATCAGAGAGCAGTGTGTTATTTGCCGTATTTTAAAGAACCGTAAAATTAAAAGCTCCTCTGTGATTGGTCGAACCGTTTAGAATCTTACGAATGGATATCCGTTAGATTATAAACTTACCACGAGACGTCTCAAACTGATAAGTTTGCGAAAATGTTGGCGTAAAATAATACAATTTATCTATCGTTTAGAATCCTACGAAAGTTTATAAATTTCCTAGGAAATTTAACAATTTAAAAATTTATATATATATATATATATATATATATATATATATATATATATATATATATATATATATATATATATACAGTGCTTTCATGAATGAAAGGAACAAATTCATTAAAAAATTAGGTTTCTATTTCATGTTAAAATCCTCGGACAGGTCGATTAGTATTTTTATTTGGGCAATTTTCGCAATAAAATTTGTATACAGGTGTGTCTCATTCAAGAGCTATGGCTTTGTCATTAGTTTTTTTAAAGGTAATACCCTGTATATTATTTCACTTTACAATTCTACGATAAATTCTTATCACTTTTTGTGAACATACCATATGCCTCAACTTGATGGATTCCCAGATTATAACGGAGATAGTGGAGCACCTGGAGATTTAAAATGTGGATTAAAAGTACAAAAAAAAATTTAGGTAAACATTGTCATTAAATCTGAAGAATGAAATTTCACATGTACCATCTGAATTCATTCACTGGTGCTGTATAGTCCGCAGTTTTCACGTTTTTAACGCTCCAGGCACTACACTACTTCATTGTTTAAGAAAATGCAATTACTTGAGAGAGAACGTATTGAAGTACTTATGATGATTGGTTTTGGAGATAGGGATTGGGGGTTCACAAGAAGAAGTCTGCAATCTATTCAATGAAAATCATCCTGATCGTCCGCCAATTACTAGATCGACAGTCAGCAAAATTGAATCAAAATTCAGGAGATACGGCCACGTTAGAGATTTACCTAAAGGAAGACCACCGAGAGTATCTGAAGAAACAGTGCTGAACGTTCTACTAGAAACCCAAGATAACCCTCATACATCCATTACTACAATTTCCAATAATTTCAATTTATCAATAGGGTCCGTGCATAAAATACTTAAGGTAAATAAGTATCATCCCTATAAAATTAAGCTGGCACATGAATTATTAGAAGACGATTTTGACCGCAGAGTACAGTTTTGTGAGCAGATTCTTGAAATTCATAATCTAAATTTCATTACAAACATATTTTTTTCTGATGAAGCCACCTTTACTTTAAATGGCCACGTCAACAGACAAAACTGTAGGTATTGGGCGACCGAGAATCCTCATTGGATGCAAGAATGCCACACACAGCGGCCTCAAAAAATTAATACATGGGCAGCGATTGTTCGAAATCGTATAGTTGGTCCCTATTTTTTTGAAGGAACACTAAACGGAGAGGACTACTTGAACTTTCTCCAGTTCGAACTCATTCCGGCTTTAGCTGTTTTGTTTCCTAACCCACAAGATCCTGACATACCTAATAACGAGATATGGTTTCAACAAGATGGGGCACCTCCTCACTATTCAATCGCTGTTCGACAATTTCTTGATGCAACTTTTCCCAACAGATGGATAGGACGGAGAGGTCCGATTGAGTGGCCGCCAAGATCACCGGACATAACCCCATTGGATTTTTTCTTATGGGGTTTATTTGAAGTCTAAAGTTTATTTGAATAGACCAAATAATATTGATGATCTAAAAGAGAGAATCAGGCAGGAAATAAGACTTATCAGTCCAGAAGTAATTGAAATGTGCAACGGGAAACATTGAATCGACTTCAAAAAATGTCTCGGAGTAAACGGACAACAGATTGAACATATGTAAAAATTAAATTAGTAATTACATTTTGTGTGTTTTCATATCGTACCTCTCATTACCCACTATCTCCGTTCTGGCAATCCATCAAGTTGAGGCATATGGTATGTTCACAAAAAGTAATAAGAATTTATCGTAGAATTGTAAATTGAAATAATATACAGGGTATTACCTTCAAAAAAACTAATGACAAAGCCATAGCTCTTGAATGAGGCACCCTGTATACAAAATTTTTATTGCGAAAAATGCCCAAATAAAAATACTAATCGACCTGTCCGAGGATTTTAACATGAAATAGAAACCTATTTTTTAATGAATTTGTTCCTTTCATCATGAAAGCACTGTATATATATATATATTTCTAATCTCTTGAAAATTATTAGCAATAACAGGCTTGTTGAATCTTAAAAAACTCGATTTTATTAAAAAGTTGACGTTTCGCCACGACATTCGTGGCTTTATCAAAACTTTTGAAAAAATTGAAATTTCAATTTATATTTTATTATCAAGAGACTATATATATATATATATATATATATATATATATATATATATATATATATATATATATATATATATATATAATTATATTATTAACTTTATCGACAACATAATATACCTTATGTATATAAGACCCTACTATAATGAATAGTATATACCTACGTAAATTGTGGTTCAGAAATCCAAAATCGAGTTTTCTAGAACATTTATTAATTTTATTTATCACAAAAATTGTACTAGTAGTACAAATTCAATACTTTTGAAAACATTTGACTTTGTAGAAAATCTTTGGCTGAACTTTATTATAGCAGCGTGGTATGATAAGGCTCTCTTGTGGAGTTGCAGTTACACGCAACTTATCTTCATAATGACTGTTTGAAGCCATATATTAGAAAAGAACCCGCTTGATCAGCAGAGTACTGTCACTGAAATCGACGATCTCCTTTCTGCGCCAGAACAGTCTGTATTGATTAGTGAGCCGGCATCCTTTTTCGTCGACTTTATAAAATCTTTTTAGAATATTTTATTTGTCAAACTTTTTTTCAATTCTTCGAAATGTTGAATAACAATGGGTCTGTGTACTTTTGCTGGGTTCGTTTACCATTATCTTTTCAAAATCAAGTCATGAAAAATATACAAGTTGACCATGATCAATTCATTATATCATATAAAGTGAAGAAGGAAAATTCTTCAATAATTTAAAAATTATCAAACAACTTTCCAAGGGAGCAGGTTATATGTATTCCCCGACGAGAATTTCACATTCACAATCCAACGGTGAATTATAGAAAGCAAGTCACCCCGTTCTATAATTCACTGTTGTATTGTAAATGTGGAATTCTCGTTGGGGAATACATATAACCAGCTCCCTTGGAAAGTTGTTTGATAATTTTTCAAATTACTGAAGACGTTTTCCTTGTTCACTTTATACAGTACACTATCTTTTCTTGTGCTTCGTTCAATATGGAACTACCTCCCAAGCTATTTACGCCTCCTCCATCAGTTCTCCAACGGATCTGTTCATAGAGTTCCCGTTTTACTGCTGCTATTGTTGCATATAGGCTGTTCTCTGTCTAACTAATTGACTGGGACATTACTTGATGAAAATCCATTATAGTATTGTAAATAAAACTTCACAGTTTTCGAGTTTCACTATATTTTGTTAACATGACAATTGTTTCCCCAATCTAGGGTTGCCATCCGTCCGGGATTCCCCGGATTTGTCCTAGTTTAGGGGGCGTCCGGGGGTCGTCCGGACGGGGCTTTCAAAATATGTCCGGGTGAAACCCGGACATATTTTGTGTCGGAGTGTGTGAAGCTTGAGTCTCAGTGAGAGAGATAAGTTATTAAATGCAAACCAGTTGTGGTCGAATTTTTTTCAAACATCTATACTCTGAACTGCTCAAAATTGCACAGTATGTATTATTCTTGTATGCCAGATTACAATGCGAATGTGGAGTGAGTTTTTTCGCTAGTGTCGCAGCAATGGACGAGGGAGAGAAACTTGTTTAATACACAGACGCTTTCTGCTCTGATCAAAATAAAGTCTAATTTTAAAGACTTGGGTTGGCTCCGACTTTCACAAATTCATGATGGAAAGAAAAGACATTTTGGCAAAAATTAGCAAGTTAAGTTAAATTACTGAAAAGAACTTGATCTCGTTAAAATTAAAACTTGTTACCCAAATGCCTAAATTATTTATTAACTATAAATTAAAAGTAACCTATCTAACCGAACTAGATGACCTATCCTATAATTTGTTATTACAATGTATAATGTAGTCTATTTCATTTTTGATCTTCCAAAAATTATCGTTACAAGTTGTTTTTCATTTGATTATACCAAAAAAAAAAGAAAACTGTAACTGTTATATTAGTATTTTATTTGTTTTTCCTTGTTTTGTTTATATCGCAAACAAGCAATTTGATGTTTAAATAAATGAAAAAATTAAAATATAAATGATGTTTTATTTTATTCGAAAAAAATATTTTTTACGGGGTGTCCGGGAAAAAACTAAATTTCACCCAATTGTCCGGGATTTTTAAAATTTTTGTCCGGCGTCGGCAATTTTTGTAATGGCAACCCTAGCCAATACACAGTGGCTTCTTTAGATGTATAATACATACTTAGTATGTATTATACATGTCATGTTAACAAAATATAGTCAAAATCAAAAACTGTGAAGTTTTATTTACAATGTTCTCTGTCTATTTATAACTTAGTCATTATATCGAAATCTGTGAATTACGTAGGTTAATGAGTCTCACGCACTTTTACGGTGGGCCTTATTACATCGTCTTATCCATAACTAAATAAACATGAATCTAAATTTATCTAAATTCACACATAGGTACATCATGTAGGTAATACTTTTGGTTATTTGATGTACATTTTAGTAAAATCTGTAAATATTTTGTGAAAATTATTTATGTATTGTATCAATATCAGTAAACGTGAGGTTGAGAAGAGTAACTTTAACTAGACTTCGCTTTTTGAAGACATTGTTTGTATTTACAGACAAATAAAGGCAATTTATTATTATTATCATTATGAGGCATGTCCTTCAATACCTTATGTCCAATATAAACAAAGAGCTTTATGTTAAGATAATAATTAAACACTGAATGTCGCCGTTTTATATCAACAAAAATTGTGAAACCGTGTAATTAATGTCGTTTCTATGACGCATCGCTTGTTACTGTTACTGATAAGAAGTCGGTGCGACCTCCTTCGCCTTATTTGCCGATTCGGGTAGGTGCAAACGAAAACTAGAAGAAAAAAAATGAAAAAAAACTCATGAAAACTAACTTAATATTCATTCAGTCGTTCCAATATGCTAAGAAGATATTGAGATTAAGGAGGTACATCAATTCATAAGAATGATCAAAAAGTTCAAATCCTTACCAAGGAATAATTTCTGTATGTTTTAAGCCTTTATTGTCAATAGGATAGGCTTTCGTTCATGATTAGCTAATTTATTCTAATTCCTCAATACACTTTCAGAATTAGAAACATAATTGAATACACATGAAGTGAAGATAAACTAGTAATACATATATCACTCTCTATGTGCCACTTAAATACAAAGTATTCAAAATATATTGGGGTCTTATCCCAATGATTTAGCTACCGATACTTCATAATAATAATAATAATAAGTTCTTTATTTCCAACAGGTATAAAACCCAATTACAGAAAATAATTGAAGTATAGCTAAATAGAAAAGAAATCAAACCACAGCGCCAGAGAAAAAAGAAAAAACTAATATGAACAAAATGAAACAAAACAAAATTAATGCAAAAGTAATATCAACCAGTATCTCGAAAGCTGACTAAAAAACTAAACTAAACCTTATACAAAAAATAAGCTTATTTATCATTTAAATCAGTAGCAAGAACAATAACAAGAGGAAAAAAAATTACATAGTAAAAAATATAATAATTAAATGATTTAATATGTAACAGAAACACTACTTAGCTGAACTTAATTCAATTCAATTCAATTAGATTCAAATTCAACTTAAGTACATAACTCCTAACAATAGCTGCAAGTGAATCAAATTGAACGTCACATTCACTCGCAACTGAATTGAATGTATGCCCCATGTACCAAATGGGAGATTGCATTAACGAGTTCGTCCTTGGAGACTCTAGGTGGAATAGTTCCATATTACGGAAAGCATGCCTCGGAACACGAAATCTCAGAGCAGACAAGAGTGAAGGGCAGTCAATACTGTTGTGCAGTAATTTATATAAAAATTTGAGACTTAATATTTCTCTCCTACCCTGCAACGAAACTACATTGAATCGACTCAACAATGCTTCATGACTAACTCCTCTCGGTGGACAAACTTTGTCCTCCCTCCAAACCAAGAACTTCAAGAACCTTCTCTGAATAGCCTCAAGATGGTATTGATGACAAAAATGAATAGGATGCCAAATCATGCTACCATATTCCAACTTGCTACGTATAAGAGAATGAAAAATACTTATAAAAGTTGAAGAGTTCTTGAAATACTTGCCATTGCGAATAATGAAACCATACATTCTCGAGGCAGATGAAACAAGCTGGAAGACGTGTGGAATAAAGGAGAATTTCTGATCAAACACCACACCAAGATCCCTCACCCTATCGAGACGAGAAAGTACCCGACCACCGACGGAATAATCAGACCTCAATATATCCACTTTTCTAGTGAAAGTCACAACATTACACTTTGACACATTCCAACTCAAAAAATTATCTTCACACCAACCGACAACATAATCTAATGCGAGCTGAAGTCGAGCACAGTCGCCAGGTGCACGAATCTGATAGTATAACTTCAAATCGTCCGCAAACATCAAATGTGGTGATTCAATATTATCCATTAAATCATTCAGAAACAGAATAAATAACAGTGGCCCAAGATTCGATCCCTGAGGTATCCCAGAGGTGGGTATAAACTCAGACGACCTTATACCCTCCAACCGCACAACTGACGACGTTCAATCAGGTAAGAATGACACAGTTTAACAAGGCCATCGGAAAAACCAAATTTGTTGCGCAATTTCAATAAGAGGAGCTCATGATCAATCTTGTCAAAGGCCTTCTGAAATTCTGTGTAAATCACATCGACCTGACCAGCGCAGTCGAGTACCTCGAATACATATTGAGAAAATATTACTAAATTGCTAGTACAAGATCTCTTTGACATGAATCCATGCTGCTCAATCTTGATATGGTTCCTGACGGATGGATAAATAACATTATATATAACAATTTCAAAAACCTTAGAAAAATTGGATAAAATAGAAATTGGTCTATAGTTATTCACAATAGAAGGATCTCCTTTCTTCAAAACAGGTATGATCTTCGCCAATTTCCAAATTGTAGGAAATGTGGCTTTGCTTATGATAAGGTTAAATATATGAGTTAATGGACCAGAAAGTGCATAAATACAATCATTTACAATGAAACTTGGTATTTCATCAGGACCAGACGTGAGCTCATTAGAGAGTTTCTTGGCAGCAACAATAATCTTACTTCGTGTTATAAAATTAATACATATTGCATCCTGATCGCCAGAATCATTCACATAACATGCATCACGATTCACAACAGGATCATATACCGAACTGAAATACTCAGCAAAGTTTATCATATGTTACCACGCCATCCCTCATCTCACCTGGGATTCTAAAGATACCTTTCTTCTCATTGATAAAAGACCAAAAAGAAGAGGGATCCTGTACGATTTTATTTTCCGAGCTCTGAATGAAGTTTTTATAAGCCAAGTCAATATCATGTTTAATGACTTTTCTCAAACTTTTGTATCTTGTCAAATATAATTCACTGCCATACTTCCTGAAGTTACTCAAAAAGTTTCTTTTTTCAATATTTTGTCAGTTATAGTCGAATTAAACCAGGAGGGAAAACGTCTTTTTCTTTTAATTTTATAAGGCACATCGATACTCTGAATCGGCTCACAAACCCCATCCCATGTGGTATCTGCTATCATTTGGTACATAACCGGAAAGTTAGCCCTACGAAAATTGAATTCTCTAGTGTTCATAGGAACCACGCCCATGGAAACAACATGTTCCAACCTACAAGAATCAGAAATGAATCGGAGGGTGTTGCGGATCAACACTCACGAGAGAAAAGTCATCCTGAGAGATGCGACAAGCAACATTCGAGAAAACTAGATCCAGTAGTCTACCATTGATATTAATCAAGTTATTGAATTGATTAAGGTTGAGAATCTCTGCTAAGACTGCGAAAGCAACACATTTCCCATCCGAAGGTGAATTGTTCACAAACTGAGGTGTATTAAAATCACCTATAATTAACAGTTTTTTATCAAGTACGGATTGAATAGTTGAGAGACAGTCAAAAAATAGATCATACGTTACCATATCAACTTGAGGAGGTACATAAACAAACAAAAAAAAGGGTGAGTATAACTGACCCTTAATTTTTTCTGTTTATTTATTTCATTAGTATACAAACAATAAGTGATGAATACTAATACTCCAATTTCAGTAAAGAAGGAATCAATCTCAATAAACACCACAATAATTTTTCGATTTACGTTTTCAAGGCATTTTCGTATAGAGCTGCTCAATTGGAGCAATTTAACTGGTAATTGGAAACGAAATAAATAGCCCATTTTCCTAACGAATTGCAAGATAAGCCACTAGACGTTTGACAAATGTTAATCATTCCTTTAATCTGTTGAAGATCTTTCAATGGAGACTTGATGCCATTATTCTCATTCTTCTGGTATATCTCTTGTTGACTAATTGAAGAAAATAAATTACTTTCAAATGAAATTAACCAATTATTAGTGGATAAAGCGGACTTTTATTTTTGTTTCAGAAATACGTTTCTCTAAGTGAATACCTAATAATAAAATTCAACAGATTTTGAATAACTTGCTCAAAAATATATCCCTTAGAACAAACGCACAAGTGAATCTTTGAAGTATCAGCAATGTTTTCGGAAAAGTAGTTTTATTGCAGTAATTCCATGAAGAACATACGATATTTATTCTTTGAAAGACTTCAGCATTAATAGCTCAACTGATATAAAGTAATGCTATTCCTTTCATAGAAATTAACTTCTTTAAATAGTTGATAGAATCCGTCGTTACTACGTGATAATTTAACATGATTAACAAAACTAAATTTGAATTTACTACGTTTATTATCACAAAATATTTTGAAAAATATATAACACTGCGATTGCAATTTCGGTCACTAGACCATCATCGAGCAGATTGAGTTAAGAACTGAGTACAGAATAATTATAGATTTGCGCTTACGGGTGGGAAAGGATTATTGCAGGTACCTAAATAGACAAGAGGAACATATTTCAAGAAGGGCTAATCGAGTGAATTTCACAAATTGGTACAATACAATGTTCTTAGAAAAGTCATTATTGTTCAAATACACTAAATATAGGAGAATATATCAAGTCAATCTGGTCGTTCAGCAAGATATCTTATTTTGTATTCAGTTCTTAACTCAATCTGCCCGATGATGGTCTAGTGACCGAAATTGCAATCGCAGTGTTATATTAGTAAATTCGAAATAGCATATAGTCAAAGTCGAAAGTTTATAACGGGTCGATTTATATGCACGTAAGTGTATATAGAATCAGACGAAATGCTCAAAAGAACATTGACACGTTGAATATTGCCGAGAATATTAAAGTATAGAGAAAAAATAATATCATGTAACAAACTAATTTTTATGCACCTAAACAAAAGAAGTACAAATTCACTTCAATGTTTCAAATTATTAATTGTGAAACAACATGGTTCTTCAGATTGAAAATTTCTTCCAATAGATAAAGAAGTTAATGATTAACAAAACTAAATTTGAATTTACTACGTTTATTATCACAAAATATTTTCAAAAATATAACACTTGCAATTTCGGTCACTAGACCATCATCGGGCAGATTGAGTTAAGAACTGAATACAGAATAATTATAGATTTGCGCTTACCGGTGGGAAAGGATTATTGCAGGTACCTAAATAGACAAGAGGAACATATTTCAAGAAGGGCTCATCGAGTGAATTTCACAAATTGGTACAATACAATGTTCTTAGAAAAGTCATTATTGTTTAAATACACTAAATATAGGAGAATATATCAAGTCAATCTGGTCGTTCAGCAAGATATCTTTTGCATTATTATTGAGTTTAAAAATTTCTAATGATTCTAAGTAAGTAAGTTTGGTTCCTTTCGGTAATTTGTGCATGATTTGAAAATTATCTATTTGTGGAAATGGGTGGTGGTTTTCACGGCAATGATTTGAAAACGTTGAATCCGTTTTATTTTTCAAAAAAGATTGTTGGTGTTCTTTAAATCTTGTCTTGAACGATCGACCAGTCTGACCTATATATACTCCTTTACATACAGGACAAATCAACTTATAAACTCCTGAACTTTCAAATTTTGAAGTGATATCTTTGGCATTGAATAAATCCGTACAACAGCATATATCCCCAATTAAAAGTAGAAAAATCGGAAAAATTCTTTAACATATTTTGGTCCTCTAACAGAAAAAGTTGCTAATGTCATACCTAAATGTAATATTAAAATTGCATTTAGCAGTAATAAAAAGTCGACATGTTTCGAGCTATGAACATTATCAAGACTGACTACAGGAGAGTATTGCATCGTAATTTATAAAACAGACAAAAGCAAAGGTGATACCTGAAAATCAATTTGCTCATTTACAAGGGGTGATTGACTATTATGGGCGGAACTTATTTCGAGAATTTCGAGAAGGTCAAGACGTTTACCCTTGTTACCTGAATGTAACAATTTGGTTTTGTGGAAATCCAGGAAGTGATTGAATTTTATACAATGTTCAGAGAAGCCAGTGGTATTTTTGTTTTGTAAAATTGACTTTTTATGTTCTTCAACACGAATATTTATATTCCTTCCTGTCTGTCCAATATAGAATACCACTGTTTTCTCCGATGTTAGATTTTTCTTTATTATTGACCAAGAATGACTTCAAGTTTCTTTTATTTGTACAAATTGTTTTAACGTTATTTTTCGATAGTCTGTTACAAATTTTGCTACTCAAATTAGGCACATAATTTATTGGGAAGTATTTTTGTTCTTCATTAATAGTTTGCGTGGGGTATATTGAATGCAACAGATACTTTCTTCGTTTTTTCCCAATGAGCTTGTCGATAAGACTTTCATTGTAACCGTTATTGATGGCTAATAATTTAATTGTATTAACTTCGGTTTGAATATTTGTTTCCGATAATGGAATCGTGAACAACCTACGTATGAACGAATGAAAAGCACTGAGTTTTATTTTAATGTGTTGGTTACTGTCGCTGTGAATTAAAGTATTGGGCGACTAAACAAGTAGGAGTGAGTAACCAAAATGCAACCGGTGCAACACGAAGCTAACAGTAGAACATATACTCGTCAATTGCCCTCACTACGCGATACACCGAAAAGCAGCAAACCTTCTAACTGGCTCGATAGCGGACATCCTAGGACCCAAGTGCAATATAAACTCAGTGAAAGCTTTCTTAAACTCTATTAATCTCCTCGAACTCATATAGCCAAAATGTAAAAATTTTCTAAAGACATCAAATTGTATACTATATTAAAGTTCGCTAATAACCTCTGTGGTTGATGCGATGAAATTTAAAAAAAAAAAAAATTAAAGTATCTGTGAAGGTTGGTTTTCTATAAATGTTGAAAGTAAGAGAATTCAAATTCCTAGCAATCTGAACGTCTAAGAAATTCAAGGTACCTACCGTTTTCGTTTTCTACTTCTTTTGTAAATTGAATCGAGTTGTAGAAAGTATTTATATATTTAAGGAAATTATCTAACTGCCTATCTGTACCGGTCCAAATACAAAAAATATCATCCACATAACGTCTCCATAATAAAACGTTAGTAATTAAATTATTATCAGTATTGAAAATTTTTTCTTCTAAGTTATTCATGAAAATTTCACTCAACAAAGGCGATAACGGTGATCCCATGGGCAATCCGTCTTCTTGTTTGTATATTATATTATTAAATTTGAAATAACTCTGTTTCAAACATAAGTTTAAGGCAGACATTGTTTCGTTGACTGCTTGAGTTGTTAAATTTGGGTTCATCTCTAGATATCGCTTAACAATATTTTTAACTTCTTGAGTTGGCGTAGAAGGAAATAAGTTGATAACGTCAAATGAAATTAATTTAGCATTTGAAGGAATTTTGATATTCTTAAGATGATTAACTAACTGAATAGAATTTTTAATGCTGTACGCCGGATTGAATTGAATTAAGGTGGGTAATTTCTTATTCAAATACTGACATAATTTATACGCAGGAGCGTTGATATAAGATACTATTGGACGCATCGGGCAATCAATTTTATGTATTTTTGGTAAAGTATATAAAACCGGGGTGCGTGGGTTCATGGAAGTTAAGAAAAAAGTGTTAATATCTGAAAATAAGATTTTACTATTCTTGATGAATGATTTTATTTCGTTTTGGAATTTTTTAGTGGGATCTATTTTAAGTTTTGAGAATTTATCTGTATTAAATAGGATTTCAGATTTTTCAATGTAGGTATTTTTATCTATGATAGTTACAGTATTTCCTTTGTCCGCTTTGCATATAACCAAATTATTATCTTGAATTTTTGATCTCAACTGTTTTATAGTTTTTAATTCTAAATAATTTTTATTTCTGCATTTATATTTATTTATGACTTCCGCGCATATAGTTTTTTTCAAAATTCAAATTCTTAATTAAAGACGAATTTAAAGCTAATTCAGTGCTGACGGCTAAATGTTTAATATCATTTTTATTATTGAAATGTGGGCAATATTTCAAACCTTTATTCAATAATTCTATTTCATTGTTACTAAATTACGAATATAAATATTCGTGTTGAAGAACATAAAAAGTCAATTTTACAAAACAAAAATACCACTGGCTTCTCTGAACATTGTATAAAATTCAATCACTTCCTGGATTTCAACAAAACCAAATTGTTACATTCAGGTAACAAGGGTAAACGTCTTGACCTTCTCGAAATTCTCGAAATAAGTTCCGCCCATAATAGTCAATTACCCCTTGTAAATGAGCAAATTGATTTTCAGGTATCACCTTTGCTTTTGTCTGTTTTATAAATTACGATGCAATACTCTCCTGTAGTCAGTCTTGATAATGAGTTCATAGCTCGAAACATGTCGACTTTTTATTACTGCTAAATACAGTATCTAAATATTTTTTATATTGTGAAACATAAGCCAAGTGTTTTTATTTTAAAGTTTATACCTTATTCTTTATGATGTTTCACCAAGTGATGTGCGAGAATTCAATCTCAGTTATTAAAATTGCTTTCAAACCTAAGACAAAACTCTCAGGATTTTTATTCAATGCCAAAGATATCACTTCAAAATTTGACTCTGTATAAACAACGGATAAGTCGTATCCATACAAATTTTTTCTTCTATTATCGTTATTAACTGATATATTCTGCAAATGAGTTGAAATGGGCGGTTGGTAGTCAAAATTTGGAACAATACATTTGCCAACAATTTGTTCACACTTTATAGAAACATCAAGTAGTGTTGCCAGGTGTCAGGACAAGTCCCGATTTGCATCTGACCGATAAATCAATAAATTCATTAAAAATCATTATTATTAGAAAATACGGTTGACACTTCTCCCTGCTGTGGAACGTGCTATCAAATCTTTCGATGTATTAAAATACCATTCTATATCATTGGGAGAAGACGAATGTCTTTTCTTGATTCTGACAAAATGGAACACTGTCGTCTTTTACCAAGATGTACTGAAATAATTGAAGGATTAAGTAGTATGCCTTGAAAACCAAAATTGCTGTGTTTCGAAGGTTGAATTGAGTAAAAAATTGAGGCAGAGGATTGTAGATGAATTAGTAGAATTCACGTGCAGCAAACACGAAACACGAGTGACCGAATTGCACTCTAGACCATGTCTGTCATACTCAATTCAGATAGGTTGATATTATGACATTATAGCACGATAAAAAAAAGTTCAGGAGTTTATAAGTTGATTTGTCCTGTATGTAAAGGAGTATATATAGGTCAGACTGGTCGATCGTTCAAGACAAGATTTAAAGAACACCAACAATCTTTTTTGAAAAATAAAACGGATTCAACGTTTTCAAATCATTGCCGTGAAAAGCACCACCCATTTCTACAAATAGATAATTTTCAAATCATGCACAAATTACCGAAAAGAACCAAACTTACTTACTTAGAATCATTAGAAATTTTTAAACTCAATAATAATGCAAAAGATATCTTGCTGAACGACCAGATTGACTTGATATATTCTCCTATATTTAGTGTATTTAAACAATAATGACTTGTCTAAGAACATTGTATTGTACCAATTTGTGAAATTCACTCGATTAGCCCTTCTTGAAATATGTTCCTCTTGTCTATTTAGGTACCTGCAATAATCCTTTCCCACCCGTAAGCGCAAATCTATAATTATTCTGTATTCAGTTCTTAACTCAATCTGCCCGATGATGGTCTAGTGACCGAAATTGCAATCGCAGTGTCATATTTTTCAAAATATTTTATGATAATAAACGTAGTAAATTCAAATTTAGTTTTGTGAATCATTAACTTCTTTATCTATTGGAAGAAATTTTCAATCTGAAGAACCATGTTGTTTCACAATTAATAATTTGAAACATTGAAGTGAATTTATTGGAAGCATATTTGTACTTCTTTTGTTTAGGTGCATAAAAATTAGTTTGTTACATGATATTATTTTTTCTCTATATTTTAATATTCTCGGCAATATTCAACGTGTCAATGTTCTTTTGAGCATTTCGTCTGATTCTATATACACTTATATATCACATATAAATCGACCCGTTATAAACTTTCGACTTCGACTATATGCTATATCGAATTTACTTATCAGATCATGAAAACATTTTTTCTGTTTGAGAGACTCTTTAATATGCTTTGCTATGAGTTCCCATCAAAATTCATTTCGGTATGTAAGACTTTAAATTCTGAAATCAATACATGAAACAATTTATAGATTTTCACTACGAAGTGAAGTATTGTTTGTTGGCAATTACTTGATAAAATACTAATTTTCAATCATCAGTTTCACAACCTGTTGGGATCTGACATGTCAGCTAGCGAACTCTGGCGGCCAGATGGATGAAGTTTTTATTTCCAACGTTAACATATGCAATTGCATGACAAGTTTTCGATTCTTTACAAATGAGGTCGCAAAAGGTGAATAATGGAAAGTGTGAATTTTGCAAAACGCAGAATCAGCAAGTCTAGAGAGTGTAGTGGCGTAAAAAATTGTAATTCTAAAGCATATACTTATGCAAGTTGTAGCTTTCATCGGTTTCCGAAGCTAAACAAATATTTTGTATTGAGAGAGAATCAATTTGGAGAAAAGAAAAAGATTGATTTATTGAAGGTATTGAAAATCAATCTGAAAGAGAATCACACAACTCCCAGAATGACAGGGTGCTCTTTGCATTTTAGAAAAATAAACCATGATTAGTTCTCATTATTAATGAAAATTCCAGATGCTGCAGCCAAAACATTTGAAATTTTTTGATATGTGTTGCCTGAAAATTTATTCATATTATTAGAAGAAATTTTTACAGTTATATGGGGTACGATAAATATGTCTTCTCCGATCATAGAAGATGACAAATTCATGGAAGATTGAGTGAAATGATGTAGTAACAAATTAATGTGTTTGATGCTTATTAGATTGAAGTTAGTTATAATAAGAACACACACGAAATGAAAAAGTTTTTCTCCGTATATTCTTTATTAATACATCTTGAGTTACATTATGGTTGATGGTGATTTTTTATGAAAATATATATTTGATAGGAGGCCTCGGTAGACCAGCGGTAAGGTGCACCGCTTGTAAGCCGAGGATGTGGGTTCGAGTCCCACCTTGCTCTTGGGTGTTGTGTATGTCCTGAATTTAGTGGTTCTAATTATGAGATTAATTGTTGGGTAATGTACATTGTTTACAAGCCCATTGGCCGTTCAGAACCGGCGTTAAACTGTAGGTCCCTCGAAATAAAAAAAATATATATATTTGATTATATAAAACATTATGATTTCTTATTGAATCCAAGTATACGACTGAATAAATGTTTTTCGTAAAATTTTAAATATATTTTGTCCAAAGTTCTTTCAGAAATAATTAATTGTCGAATAATAAAAAAAAAATTCGGGTTGGATAAAGAATCATCAGTAAAGTTTCCAAATATGTTTATTGATAATTGCCCATCATATCTGGCATTTATGATTATGGATTATGAAGTTCCTATACAAAAAAGTTCGAATAAATAGTTTCATATCACTTTAAAAAATACAGTTGATTCAGACTAGGTATCTTACAAATCCAAGTAAATTAAATCAAAATAGATAAACAAAAAGCAGTAGGTAAAGTTGACAATACCAGGCCTCGAATTCTATTCATTTTTTCCACATTTCATTATGAATTTGGATCTTTCCAGCCTATCACCCTCTCTGTATTTTCGCTGGAGTAAATTTTCACCTACATAAAGCTTCACACTTTCACTCGAAACTTACATTGTTATAGAAAAAACTCAAAAAACTTTCAAATCTCTCATATAACTCGTGTTGAAAGTTGGTTTTGTGACGCCATATTTTGACGTTATCACCTATGCTCCGCCTCCCTACGGAGCAGTAGTGTGGCACCGCAGAACCGAACTCACCACAACAAAGAAAATTGGAGAAAGTGCAAAGACTAGCATGTCTTTGTATAACAAGAGCAATGAGATCGACTCCAACAGCAGCACTAGAGGTAGTTCTGGACCTCACTCCTGTCCACATCATGGTGAGGAGAACTGCTTGGGGAGCAAACTTCAGGTTGGCTGAAGTCGGACTCAAAGGTGCTGCACACTGTGCAAGGGGCTCAACCCTTACCGGAAGTGCACACCTTGCTGACCTCCCAACTGACGAAATTACAAGGGAATTTAGTTTCGAGAAATTATTTCGAACGGAACTAAATACCAAGAAGGAATGGAGCATAGAATCCATTCGAGCACTGCAGAAGAATACCATAACATGGTATACGGGCGGGTCTAAAACTCCCGAAGGAACTGGAACAGGAGTCTTTGGACCTCGTACCAAATACTCAGAACCCATGGGCCAGTTCCCCAGTATTTTTCAAGCGGAAATTCACGCCATAGAAATGTGCATTCAGTTCAACCTCGACAGGAAATACCGGAACAAGGAAATTGCGATTCTCTCAGATAGCCAAGCAGCCATCAAAGCGTTGAGCTCTTCTAACATCAACTCACAGATGGTTTGTGAATGCCTAGACAAATTTAACGATCTGGGTAGGAACAACAAAGTGATCCTCCTCTGGGTGCCGGGGCACGTCGGAGTAAAGGGTTAATGAAGAAGCAGACACCCTGGCACGAAAAGGTGCGTCAACGCCACTAATCGGACCAGAGCCTTTCTGCGGACTTGAAAAATCTTACTTCCAAGAAGAACTCAATAAGGCTGAAGAAGCAATGGAAGCAACATACTGGCAAAGACTTCCAGGGCTAAGGCAGGCCAAAGATCTCCTCGGCAAGTTCAACCGAGCAAGATCGAAAACGCTGATTAACCTCAGCAAAACCAGTCCAAAGACAATCACAGGATGTCTAACGGGGCATTACAGACTCAAAGAACACCTAAGGAAGCTAGGCTTAGAGGAGGACGGCACCTGCAGATTCTGCAAGGAACGTCCAGAAATAACCCACCATATACTCATGGAGTGCTATGCTGTACACCATGAAAGACTGAACACACTGGGATCATACCAGCTGACTGTAGAAGAAATACCACGAATAGACCCCCTTAAAATCGTCAAATTCCTGAAGGTATTGAGGCTTGAGGGGCTGCTGTAAAACGAGAACACAAGGAGAAGCAGCAAGAAGACGGGGCACAATATATATATATATATATATATATATATATATATATATATATATATATATATATATATATATATATATATATATATATATATATATATATATATATATATATATATATATATATATATATATATATATATAGGTATATATATATATATATATATTTCAAATGGAGTTCCCCAGGGGTCGGTTCTTGGCCCACTCCTCTTTGTCATTTATGCAAGTGATCTGGGGCTTCAAATAAAGTCCTGCAAATCTTTTTATGCCGATGACACTAAGCTGTATGGAAATGCCTCAGTTGAGCATCAACTCCTTCAAGAGGACCTCAACTCAATTAGTCAGTGGTGTGAGGATTGGCTGTTGCCTCTTAAAGTCGACAAATGCGTCGTACTTCATCAGGGAAAGAACAATCCACTCCACACGTACACAATAAACGATCAATCGTTACGCGTGGTGTCCTCGCATGTGAACTTGGGAGTGACTGTTAACACTGACCTAACTTGGTCCGAACACATAATATTCGCATGCAAGCGCGCCAACACACTGATCTACCTCATTCGCAGAACGTTCTCCCACCTGTCATATTCAAGTTCCATAAAACTCTACAAGACCTACGTTCGTCCAATTTTGGAGTACGCAGGTCCGGTGTAGTGTCCGGTTTTGGTGCGTGATGGAAACCTGTTGGAGAGTGTTCAGCGTCGAGCCACGCGTCTGACTTTTGGTGAAGTGCGTCCAACCTATCCCGAAAGACTGAGGATGGCACAACTGATGGCTTTTGACCAGCGTCGACTCCGTGGGGACCTTATCATATCTTTCCGTATAGCCAAGTTTAATGATGCTAATCTGAGGGAACTTTTTATCTTCAACAATGATTCGCGGTTAAGAGGTCACACTCTCAAATTAAAAAAGGAGAAATTTACCACAAGACAGAGACAATATTTTTTGGCGAACCGTGTTTTCGAGGCGTGGAATGGCTTGCCCGGCGATGTTGTGAATTCTGAGTTGGTGAATAGTTTTAAAAACAAAATAGACCCTTGTTTATTCGGTTTATTCTTTCAGTGCTTATATTAGTTGGTTTTTAGTTTCTTTCTGCATGCATTGTATCAATTTGTTAATTTCTTTAGTTTTTAGACTTTCATGGGATGGGACTCTGTCCTCAGCCTTCATTTATGTTTAATAATAATATTTATATATTAATATGCATTATTATATATATATATATATATATATATCGAAAAAAAATTTGAAATCGTAGCCCATGATGTCTAAAACGGTTATAAAGGCACTCACAGACTTCACTAATCAACTTCAATCAAGTGCAATTTTCTAATATTTTCGAGAAGGACGACTAAAAGACAATTTACGTACCTGCCTATAAGTCATCATTATTTAGGATAGTAGGAATTCCCTATTCAAGAAGCCCAGTATTTTCTATATTTACTATATGCGCATAACATGGATGTTTGTCCAAAACTGGTCCGATGAACAAATAGATAATTACAATATAATTCCATTTCAGTAGACATAGTGAACAAATATCATATAGTCCACAATTCATAAATTCAATATTATCAAATATTCATTTCGCAAACCAGATTGATTGATACAATAATTCCTACAAAGCGCTGAAATTCATTATTCAAAGAACCACCTATATTCCATATCTTATTGGAATTTAAATCGAACACACGTCGTCTATTTTTCGGGACAATACTAATACATATTTTATGCACTCTACTGTGAATGCGGGCATTATCTGACAAACTTCCACGAATGATCTCATTAGCATGGCACTATATAGGTTTGATGTGTTTTGCATATTCCAGATCCGTTCAAACGATAGACTCGTCAAGCTGAATATCAAATAGGTCACTGGAAACTGCACGTCCTCCGAGCGGATTATAGAATCACACTCGATGGAATTGCATTAGAGATTCTGTTGATACAAAGAGAAAGAGGCCAAAGAGGGTGTACTCTAAATAATACCCTTAGTTGCACTTTTCTAATCTAGAGGAGATCTAAAAAGAAGTATACCTATAAGCAGCTAACGGACAAAATACGATAACTAGGTACTGGAGTAGATTGATTGTACCTATAGAGGTTTCGCTTAACATTTGAAGAAATATTTTGAATGATCGAAACTGAAACACTTAATCTGCGTTTCTCTGATTATTCGTGATAACTTTATTTCGAATAGTTAGTAGTCTACATTAAGTTGCGGGTGTCTTTCTTAAATCCAACTTTTTAGGTATATATATATATATATATATATATATATATATATATATATATATATATATATATATATATATATATATATATATATATATATATATATATATATAATATTAAATTTTTGCACATACGGTGTAGCTCAAGCAAAATGCAGGCACAAGTATAAACTCAAATTTATTGGCATTTCTAAACTTTTGAAACATTCTTGAAAATGAAGGATCACCTGTCTCAGTTATTGAGACGAAATTTGTTAAATTGCCCTATTTGTTAGCAAATGTATTAGACTTTATGGTGAACTCCCAAAATAATATTATTATTGGGTCAATAAAAATTACATTTCAATATCACCAAAGTTACGATTTATTATACCTATCCTACTATATTTTTCAATAATAGTAGGTTTTTGGCCTAGATGACGTTAGTTTTTGTGAAATACTTATAATTAGTATTTTCTTGAAAGATTGTTACATTTTA
>JARQZK010000894.1:15000-65000 GCA_030704885.1 Cynegetis impunctata | reverse complement strand
ATATATATATATATATATATATATATATATATATATATATATATATATATATATATATATATTATATATATATATATATATATATATATTAAAAATTAAATAATAGAAAAACAACTTGTCTAAAAATCACAAAATGAAAATAACTTTTTATTCGACTAGTTTCGCCTGTTACAGCATTATCAAGACTGAATACATAATTGCAAAGGAAGGAAAGGAAACACACGTGTTTCATTCCTCCCTGAAGTATGTGTCAGGGAGGCGGGCAGCTTGAGTTTGGGATTAACTCCTTCAGCCAGATCAGAGGATACACTTGTATGTACAAGTGCATTAAGGATAGGTGAGACGGGATATTTATGGAACATAGGAAGTGTGGGTAGGGTTCAGAGGATTAATACTGGCCCAGCATTCGCCTTATAAGTTTGCAAGCAGTGACTTACATTACCATGAGGAAACCTCTGAGAAAAACTCATGGCAGACCAGTCGGCCCCGGGGTTTGAACCCGAGACCTCCCAAATACTAGCCAGCGTACCTAACATACTCGACTAACTAGCTTGGTTAATAATAGCAAAGACATCGCTTGAAAATATAAGTATTTCGGTTCGGTACCTGGGGGTGGTAAAATGTAATCGATGGGTCCAAGTTATCAGAGATTTAATAGTGGGGAGTGGTTTAAGTCTGTTAAATCTCTGATAACTTGGACCCATCGATTACATTTTACCACCCCCAGGTACCGAACCGAAATACTTATATTTTCAAGCGATGTCTTTGCAGCAATTATGTATTCAGTCTTGATAATGCTGTAACAGGCGAAATTTGTCGAATAAAAAGTTATTTGCATTTTGTGGTTTTTAGACAAGTTGTTTTATTATTATTTAATTTTTAATATAAATATGAACTACCACAGAGTTGATTCATCGTCCATCGAATTTATATATATATATATATATATATATATATATATATATATATATATATATATATATATATATTTACAAATGCCTCCAATTTAATTAAAGTACATTCTTTTTTTTAACTGGTCGACTAAAGCGCGTGAGTTTCCGATTAACATAGAGGTACTTACGCGAAAATCGTAGTTCCTGAATTGTTCTTCACGTACATAAGGATACGTAACCAAAACAGCCTTTATATACTAATTTC
This sequence comes from Cynegetis impunctata, assembly GCA_030704885.1. NCBI lineage: Eukaryota > Metazoa > Arthropoda > Insecta > Coleoptera > Coccinellidae > Cynegetis > Cynegetis impunctata. The sequence goes on along the minus strand of JARQZK010000894.1, from coordinate 63,842 downwards.
TATATCATCAAATTTATTCAAGTATGTCGAAACTCTGTTCTACTTGTTCATAAATAGTAGGTTTTATTTCAGTTTATTTCGAACATAAAGTTATTTCTTTGCTCAGTCATTTGATTTTCTTATTTGAATTATAGTCTGCATTAAGAATAACTCAACCAATCTGAACCAACAGAATACCTCTTTCCGCCCCTTCTTATTATCCGCTGTTCCGGATATGCCATCACCATAATATGAATTAATCATTTCTGAATGTAAAGTCGGTTGTCGAATCATGTTTGTCGATAACCGATAGCTTTCGGTTCATACAAGGAAAGCAGGACGTTGTCGACCAGTCACTAATGATGGATTCGTAAATAGAACTCGAATTGAAGGGATAGCTACATTGAAGTTATTGTAAATTTTGTGTAATGTTAAACATTCTTCGTTCACGAATATAAAATTCAATACTACAGTTATCCTTGAATTGTAATTGAACAATTATTTTCATTTCAACAAAAAATTGGAAAATTGCGAAGAAATTGTCGATTATTTCTGGCAAAGTAGAATAGAAATGTCCAAAGAAATATTTGCGATAGGCATTTGACATTTGCGGAACACTTGGTCACCTATTAGCTATTTTCGGAAAACGATGTATGTAACTTACATATTCCAAAAAAATTTCTTTATAGGGAAAACATAATAAGCGATACGCCCCCTACCGGTGTCGAATATTACTAGAGCATGGGAGATAGATTGCTTTGTTTATATCTGTTTACGTGTATTTTATATGAGAAGTTGTTGAGTTTTAATTATATTTTGGATCGTTTAGAAACGTTCAGAAGAGATGAATCACTATAGTTGTGTATTCTATTGTTCATATTGGGCAAAAAAGAACCGAATATAGCTTACATACCTTTCCGAAAGCTGAACAATTCAAAGTTGCATTCCAAACAAAGTCGGGAAACTAGGAAATGATGGACAGAAGAAAGGTGTGGATTCATAACTTGAAGATTGAAAAAAAATGTCTGAACTTAAGAGAGTTGTTCTTTACAGTTTACTGAGAATAATTATTTTCCCTGCAGTAAGTTTGTGGATTTTTCCATATAGAATTATACCAACTAATGATGTGCAATTTTCAGCTAACCGAAAACGTAGAGTTTTTGAAGTCCAATGCTATTCCAACGAAAAATCTTTCACTTTTATCGGAATCTGAACCTGGGCCATCATCCAGAGATTCTAGATTATTGTATTTTCTTTCATGTAACAACCAGAGATACTATTAAAATAATAATAACAAATGATGTTTATTTGCACAACCAAAATAACAGTTTATCATAACATCAAGAATATGAAATAAATCTGGACTCTATAGCTAGGTAAAAACTAAAATATTCAATTATATAATCAGGAAAACAGAGATTCTATCAAAAAAACCAAACTCTCAGAAGTCCACCGTACTTTTAGGATAGCTGTTATACGTCAGGAAAATTCAAAAAATATAATAACTTATTACGTTCAAACCATTCAAGCAGAGTATTCATATTAATTCTTCTTTTATTTCATGTTGTTTCTTTCAGTTTAGCTGGTAAGTACTTAGTTTTGTCCATTATACTCAAAAATTCTTCAGTTCGTAATGAAAGTAGACATGTCAGAGATGTTTTCTTGAAAGTTTTGAAAGTTTTTTTATTTTTTAAATAAATAGGTGTTCTATCATACAGCCTTTTCATGAGGTATACATAGTTCCTTTAACCAATTAATTTATTCGTCCTCTCCTTTATTTTATTATTGATTTTCATGTTCAATGATAAAAACTCAGTGTAAATTTCAACTTGATGTAGCTAGGTTATCTACTGTTGAACAGAAATAAAATTGTCCTCAATCCAAACAAAATATATCACAGGAAAATACAAAGTCCAAAAAAAACACAAATTACGACGATAAACGTTCGAAAACTCAAAACGAAATGAACGTAAATACCATTACAACCAATGTAAACAAACAGCTAATCTCCCATGCTCTAGTACCGATATTTGCCGTTCCGGCGCTACGATCTTAATTTCGGACGCCTATACGCCGATTTATCATGAATTGATGTTTTGAAGAGAACAAAGAATATGATTTTTTTTTTATTTTAAGAATCTTCTTTTTCTTCTTCTTTTGGGCCGTACGCTTCTTAACGCGTGGGCGCTGTGTTCACTGGACAATATAATGTGTTTCTTCATAGGCTCTTCTGAATATCGTGGCCGCATCAGCGATGTTACACCATTTCTGAATATTGCGTAGCCAATAGTGATATTTAGTCCTGGTCCTCTCTTTCTCTCGATTTTTCTCATTAGTACAGTTTTTAGTAGATTGGACCTCGGAGAATATTTCCTAGGTAGGATGGCCGTTGTTCTACGATGTCTAGCAGCAGTCGGTCGGTGTTTGCTTCCTGTAAGACTTGCTCGTTGATCACATGCTCTATCCAGGGAATCTTAAGTAGTCTCAGGATCCAGATTTCGAAGGCCCCTATCCTTTGATGGGATTTTACCTTTAGTGACCAGGTTTCTACTCCGTATAGAAATATAGGCCATATGTAACACCTCACCACACGAAGGCGGAGCCCTAGTAGTATTTCTTGTCGCAGAAGGTAGGTACTGAAATTGATAAACGTATTTAGAGTAGTGGCTATGCGTATTTGTATTCACACTAGTTCTCTATACATAACTTTTATCCTACTTAGAGGTATTATCATGCCTATCGCATTGCTGACTGTATTTAACCCGTTAATTTGTTGATGCAATTCTTCAGGACTCCTAGTTATCAGAATAAGTTATCTGTCAAACTTAAATAATTAAGGTATTCTCCAACTTTTGTTGCAGTCTTTCGGAAGTTTCGAGTTCTTGTGTTGCTTTTTCCTACTCCTTTACAATTGTGATATTCAGGGGACCTCCGTTTATTTTAACGTCCGCCCTGTATATGTTCGTTAGAATTTCCACGTAGAGCATTTCAACATTTCGACTGACGAAAGCTTCAGTTGTTGAATCGAACATTTCTCTAAATATGTGAAGGCTAGTGCTGAAGTAAGTCAGTATTTCTTTGTTTGACTGTTAACTTCATTGAACTTATGAATATAGTTATAGCAGTGGGTCTTTTAAAATCATGGTTAATGTTCAATTCGTCAGCTATTTTCAGGGTACTGGTATAAGGATTATTTTCAATTTATTATAAAACAGCTTTTTCTGTTTTACCTGTTATTAACGTTACAGGCCATCCGATGACAACTCTCGATATTTTAAAACTGACCATTTCAGAAAGTCATGCATGGAGGCTTACAATAATGTTCTTCTGCTAGGCAAGTTAAGGAAAGTTTTCATGATAAATACGTCTTTCAGACTGAAGTTTCCATGAACCATCCAGTAACAGAAATCTATATCTGCCATTTCACTATTAGTGAACTGAACTATATTGATTACAGAATACTAACCCAAAATATTTTCTAAAGAAAACAAATTACCATATCAATTTGACATATCTCAAGTTTTTTAACAAATGCAAAGCAAAGGAAACCTGGATTAAAGATATTTTTTCTTCTTTTGTTGCCAATGTCGTTTCTTTGGTCTACGGACTTTTTTTTTGAACAAAATAAGATATGAAAAAAATTCAAGAGATAAAAATTTGTATTTTTGTTGCTCAAATTCAGAAAAATAGGTATATGAAATTTTTTTAATCAATAATTGTCGTTAAGGGCCTACAGGGCGCTACTGGAATTATTGAATTCAATCTACTCAAGTCTAAATTGACTGCCCAACACGATATATAATTGTGTCAAATTTCAATACAATCAGCTGAAGGATATTATGGTATTATGAAAAATCGATTCTGCTTAGACTCCTTGTATATACATATAATTATATATATATATATATATATATATATATATATATATATATATATATATATATTTATATATATATATATATATAAAAACTCGATTTTATTAAAATCGAGTTTTTTGAGATTCAACAAGCCTGTTATTGCTAATAATTATCAGAAGAATATATATATATATATATATATATATATATATATATATATATATATATATATATATATATATAATATGTATATATATATATATATATATATATATTATATATATATATATATATATATATATATATATATATATATATATATATATATATATGTATATATATATATATATATATATATATATATATATATATATATATATATATATACATATATATATATATATATATATATATATATATATATATATAATCTTCTGATAATTATTAGCAATAACAGGCTTGTTGAATCTCAAAAAACTTGATTTTATTGAAATCGAGTTTTTTGAGATTCAACAAGCCTGTTATTGCTGTTATAATTATCAAAAGATTTAGAAATAGTTCACAGGCAACAACAATTCGAATGAATATATATATATATATATATATATATATATATATATATATATATATATATATATATATATATATATATATATATATATTATATTCTAACGTAAATTTTCCCAATTAAGTAATGAAAATAGATATTAAGATATTCTACTTGAAATGCTCCAGCTAGTTCAAAAAATTAGAAAATTCTAGTTATTCACCTGATTTATCTCCATACAGACAATGAAACAATAAAAAAACGAATAACATCTCCATTAAAAATTATTAAAAACTTTGGTTGAAAGATACAAAACTCTTATAAAATTAGAATAAATGAAAATTTAAAAAAAATACAAAATTTTGAGCTCGTTGTGTATCAGTATACTGATTTCGTTTTTATTGTTTCTCTGTCTTCTTTCGCTCTTGTAGGCTGATGTTCCAACATCTAGCATATTTCGGAACTCCAAAGGCCTTGTACTCCTAGTGTCTTTGGGTAGTTAATATTCCTGGAGTCTTTTTGTAAGCTCCTGGGGTCTTTAAATGGGTCTCCTTAGGACTTATTGTAAGCTCCTGGGGTCTTTAATTGGCTCCTGGGGTCTTGTTAAAATTTACATTATCGAATTTCAATTCACGAAACATCAAAAAAAAAACTTGTTTGCTGCGTAGATTCCTATCCGTTTAAATCTTATCTACAATCAGTATCCGTTCTTTGGATCAAAATAGAAAACTAGAAGATAAGGAAAGGGTTTTTTTCGAGCAAAAAAAAACGCAACACAAATTTTCATCAACGCAACAAGCAAAAAAGCAAAGTTAAAAAAGAAAATTTGAACTAAGAAAATTTCGTCTGGAAGTAATTAATGTAAATATATTATATGAAAGGATTATTTAAATGTTCCAGAATATAAAGTTCGGAGACCATTACGAATATTAAAATGAAAATTAAACTTCAAGTGCATAAATATGATCCAAACCATTTACTTAATCGATGAAATTAATCAGTAAGAAGAAACATTTACCGCTTCCTAGCGCAAACGATAATAATGAAAATTTTACGGTATTTAGGGAAAACTGAAAACTCTATCGCCTTGACATTTCATAACGTTACAATATATACATATATATATATATATATATATATATATATATATATATATATATATACCTATAATATATATATATATATATATATATATATATATATATAATATATATATATAAATATATATATATATATATTAATATATTTTTATATATATATATATATATATATATATATATATATATATATATATATATATATATATATATATATATATGTATGAATTGATGATTTCATCAACAAATTATAGTTTCGTTACGAAATTGATTCTATATGATGGGATAACTTGTGTGAAAGGTGTTTTCTTCAGATATGAGCTTAACTCCACTATTAACCTAATAGGATTTCAGCAAATCGCATACGAAGGGGTCTTGGACAAACACATTACCATTGAATTGCCCTTTGGCGCTGCTAATTGATTAGCTAGTTTAGCGTTGTCCCTATCTTTTTGTAGAAGCAGGAAGCGGATGTGTTTACGAACGTTGTACTATGTTGATTAATTCTCTAGTAGGATAAATAGTTAGGTTCAGCGTATTTTTTCATACGCGATGTTCACTTTGTGTTGATTATCTTCTGAAAGATCTTGTTTTCTATGCTCTTTGGTAATTTTAATATAAATAATTTCTAGATGTTAACGTCTAGTATGTTATAATAGAATCTCCTTTGAAATTAACATCTTCTCATCTTATTTTTGTGATTGAAATGTGGTATTCTATTGGCCTATCAATTTAGATTATTAGAACATGCACAGGAAATTCTTGAAACGTGGACTGTTTCTGATAGTTATTGTTCAAGTAAAATCAGAAAAAATATTCGTATCGAATCATCTCAATATCTGAATATTATCAGAAAGGCACATAACGTCAATTATATATCCATGATCAAAAATTCGTTTCAATTAACTTTGTACCCAAACTAAGTCACAATATTTGCAATAGATTGAATAAATATAATATTTACTATAACTAGGTACGAATAGAAGTAATTTGGGGAAAATGTAAGATTATTTTCGATAAGGAGGCCTAAAAATTTGACAGAATCGACTATTATGAAATGGTTTTGCAGGAATAGTTCCTAGGAGTTATCTTCATAAAACAAGGCGACGGTTTATTCAACATTAAAGCAAAGTAAGGTTGTATCAGACCAATATTTAATAGTCAAAATCAATTGTCATTTTAGAGTGCAGCGGCGTAGAATTAGGATTGCTCCAAGTAATACTCGTATCATCCCCGAAAAGCGTAATTCCTCCACTGATCCTCAGATCTATATTATTATTTAAAAATAATAAAACAAACCAATTTAGTGGAATACCACGAACACAATAAAATTCCATAATAAAATTTGGTGACCAACGCAGCCAAATGCTTTAGCATAATCAAGAGCTGATGACAATGTTGAAAATGCAACAATCTATCTATTTATAATACTGCGTTGTTGAGTGGGGAAGTGCTAAGGTCTATTTGGTCATTAGTAATGTATACATTCCTTGAGCATGCCGATTGAATCTCCAAACACACTAAAAGATCCATCCTCTTTCCTTTGTTCAACGAATGTAGTATTTTTCGCTGGAAATAGTACAAATAAAAGTAATTTGGGTTCCTTATTGGTAAATAATAAGAACAGACAACTAGTATTTTGAAATCTGGTTTATATAAAATAAAGTGTATTGATTGTTATGCTTTTATATTGATCAAACTTGTACAAACATAGGCACAAGATCGGATGGACTTTTTAGAGGCTTTGGATATTAACTCAAGGGACCTATTCCTTACTAATGACCAAGTAGACCTTAGCATTGCCCCACTCATTAAAGCAGTATTATAAATAATCAGATTGTTACATTTGAACCTTTAGTTTGTCATCAGATCATGATAATGATTTAATAGCCTGAAACATTTATGTTTGATTTTAACTATTACTATAATTGAACTCATGACACAAACGACATGATGTAAACGATATCTGGAAAAATGTTCAGCTCGCAAAAATTGTAAATATTATAAACAATTAACTGAAAGGAAAAAAGAGGGGTTTGATATTTCGCAAATATCTCAAAAACCAATAGAGATTTCTAATATTAAAATAAAATTCAAAAATAAGAGGAAAGTTACTAAACGAAAGTTTCAACCCACAGAACTGTAGGACCAATATTTATAATTTTCCCAGAGGGGTGAGAATACGACCGTAAACGGGTAATCTGACTTGAGCAAGTCACGACTATTATGGACACTAACAATAAACATGATTTAACCATATTACCTGAATATGAATATTAGAAAATGAAAAAACTCATATCATACGAAACTACCTATTCACGAACTCTCAACCCTATTGCTACGAAATTGCGCCATTTACCCTGTAAACAAGATTTATTTCGCCCCAGGGAGTCAACCCCCCAACCAATTCGAACCAAAAATATTCCAATCTAAGATATCATACTACCTATTTACGAACTCTCAACCCTAATGCTACAAAATTGCGCCATTTATCCTGTAAAAAATTATTTATTCCTCCCCCCAGGGGGCAACCCCCCAACCAATTCGAACCAAAAACATTCCAATTTAAGATATCATACGAAACTACCTATTTACGAACTCTCATCCCTAATGCTACAAAATTGCGCCATTTATCCTGTAAAAAATTATTTATTCCCCCCCAGGAGGGCAACCCCCCAACCAATTCTAACCAAAAACATTCCAATTTAAGATATCATACGAAACTACCTATTTACGAACTCTCAACCCTAATGCTTCAAAATTGCGCCAGTTATCCTGTAAAAAATTATTCCCCCCACACAGGGAGGCAACCCCCCAACCAATTCGAACCAAAAACATTCCAATTTAAGATATCATACGAAACTACCTATTTACGAACTCTCAACCCTAATGCTACAAAATTGCGCCATTTATCCTGTAAAAAAGATTTATTTCCCCCCCAGGGGGGCAACCCTCCAACCAATTCGAACCAAAAACAATTCTATCCAAGATATCATACGAAACTACATATTTATAAACCTTCAACCCTATTCCTTAAAAATTGCGCCCTTTATCGTGTAAACAACGCTAAAATACATAAATACATACATATCTATATGTATATATATATATATATATATATATATATATATATATATATATATATATATATAAATATATATATATATATATATATATATATATATATATATATGTATATGTATATGTATATATATATATATATATATAATATATATATATATATATATATATATATATATATATATATATATATATAATCTCTTGATAATTATTAGCAATAACAGGCTGGTTGAATCTTAAAAAACTCGATTTTATTAAAAAGTTGACGTTTCACTACGACATTTGTAGTTTATCAAAACTTGTGAAAAAATTGAAATCTCCTTGACATATATATATATATATATATATATATATATATATATATATAAGAGAGAGATATATATATATATATATATATATATATATATATATATAATATATATATGGAATTGAGTTTTTGGTGCCATGCATCATAAAAAGTCATTGAACGAAAAACTATCTTAGTCCTAGGGCCAACTTTGCTAATCGCACATTTTAATGAGCAGGTTTTCAAAGTGAAAAGCTGCTAAAAATTCAGGCACTTACTGAATAGGACATGAATAATAATCCCGTGGAAAAATTTTTAGCTGTTTGAACTTGAAAATTTCAAGTATGATAACTGTTGAACTATAAATCTGAGATTTTTTCTAGGAGCTATTTTGAGAAGCTTTGAAATAGAGCCATGTGGAAAAAATTGAAATTTTGTTGATTTTTCAGTTTTTTATCAAGAGTTTACGTAGTTGCGAAATGAAAATGTTTTGATTGATTTAAATGATCCGTTTTTTATTATCGAGAATTGAAATATTTTTTTGAAGATTAATAAAAAATTTTAAGTTTGAAAATATGTAAATTGTACATACAAACTGAAGAATCAATTTTTTTTATTTGTTTCATGAGTCATCTATTCTGAAGCCTTTCAAAAATGAAATATTCATGTTCAAGCAGCAAAAAATTATTAATTATCTAATGCTTAACTAATTGAAAAATCGTGATAATCATTTTTTGCCACTGTATTATTGTTCACTCACCTACCCAGTGCTTAGGTTTTTTAATTTTCCAATTTGCATATTTAATATTGTTAAAGTGTGGGCATGAGTCAGATTATCCGTTTTCGGCAGTATTTGTATCACTCTGGGAAGATTATAAATATTGGTTCTACAGTTCCAGGAATTAGACTTTCGTTTAAAAAATTTCATCCTCATTTTGAATTTTTTTTAGATATCAAAAATCTACCTTTTTTTTCTTTCGGTAAATTGCGCGGTAAATTGTTTATATGACATAAAGTGAACAAGGAAAATTCTTCAATAATTTAAAAATTTATCAAACAACTTTCCAAGGAAGCTGGTTATACGTATTCAGCAACGCAAAATCTGCATTCACAATCGAACGGTGAATTATAGAAATTGTCAAGTCACCCCGACTCAAAATCTGCATACAGCTATTCCGATCTTATTAGATCTCATCAGTGCAGCTTATTTGACTCGGAGTGAATTAACAAATTTCTAGTTGTTCCCCAATACAAATCGTGGTCAGTAACACTGGCTGGATAACAATCCAGAGCTGGATAACAATCCAGATCCCACCAAAGATATTGGGAAACAGATTTTGCGTTGCTGAATACGTATAACCAGCTTCCTTGGAGAGTTGTTTGATAATTTTTTAAATTATTAAAGAATTTTCCTTGTTCACTTTATGTAATGTATAAAATTTAGCAACGACGTTCAACTTGTCATCGAACATAAACCGCAGATATAAAACATCAAATATGTCATTCTAAGCAACTACACAAATCGGTGGAGCAACGTAATGGAATGTAATAACATAATTTCACTTTTCCCCACTATTCCACTTTACCCTACTCTCCCCTACCTACATTAGTGATATTTTTTTTATCTCGTCGTATTTTACGAAAAATATCTGAGTACCTAATTTGTCTTCCTCATACGTAATAAAAGTCCGTGGCATAAAATTTCCATTCTTGATTTCTCATACGAAGAGTGATAATTTTTAAAAATAGTATGAAATTGCTATTTATATTTTGAATTGAGAAAAGGAATTTTCCAATTGTAAAGTAAATATATCATCCTAATTGAATTGAATAGGTAACTCAAATATCCTAAATAATTCTTAATTCTTCATTTTGATATAATTAATTTAATTAAAAATTCCGTAGTTGAAAATATTTTCGTTTTAAAGAAAATATATTTTCTAATATCCAAATTCATATTATGTTTGTTGAAGTGATCGAGTCATTTCAATTTAATTGATACTGCAATCATTCCGATGCCACCAAATTTCCATACGTCAGAGTAATTTGAGTTAAAATCATGTGATCATTTTGCAGCAACCCAGAGAATCTTATAAGTTTTAAATAAGTTGGCACTATTCATACAGGAAGTTGATAGAATATGTTCTAGTGTAGATTATTATGGATATTTTTCATAAAAAGAAATAAAAACCTGAAAAAATTTGCATCATATGGATCAAACTTCCATTTAATATGATACTATCCTTTTATGGAAAAGTTATACGAAGTAAACTGTGAAATATTAAACCATACATAATTTATTCATAAGCTTCAAATAAAAGAAAGTATACAAGTTATTTTTTGTGGAATATATTCTCTGTAAAAACTTTTATTGTATAAATATGTTACTGTGAATGACCGAAATCTGGTGTACTCACGGTGAATGTTGAAAATGTCGGAGATTTATATTTTCTTCTACGTATTTCTGTCGCGATAAAACAAGGGTCACGTAACTTTTTCGCCTCTCATTCTGAAAGGAGTGGCCAAGAACAAATAGTACGTTCTAAATGAAAAAAAAAATAATAGAAATTAAAATCTTATTCAATTATGCAGTATATTCTAAATGTAAAAAGTAAATAATATGTGATACAAATCAAATTTATTGCAACAACTTAAAGTATTATGACACTTTGAATTGCACAAAAGTGACTTGCTCTTACATTTATTTGTGGATCATTTTTTGCAAAGACATATTGTATAGCCTTGCCCATCGATTTTCAAATTAGCGCAGCTGCTTCTCTCAGCGACATTTTTTGAGGAGAAATCTCATCTACGGAAAGTAACTTTTCTTCACAAATTACGAACTGATTACGTGTGTACAGCTAGTAGAAATCCTATACCACCACGATCGACATCAGCATCAGCTCATCTCTGTTCAACTTCCACCAAAGCATATCTGTGATTGTCTACATACACCGATGAGGGCCGAGGAATGCACAAGAATGTAATGAAATATTCAATCTTTCACCTACGAATTTGGTATGTGTTGACATTCACCGGTGAAAGCCGACATTCAGCAATTTCAGTCTCTCAAGGTAACATATTTATAAATCGGACAAATTGTACCTAAAACTATGTACAACCCATATGATATAAGGACAATAATTATTGATAATCTGAAATATGAAATAATACACTATACCCCCCACTCTGTTAAATAATTCTAAAAGAAATCACAGACGAAACAAATTTTTTTATTGTAGAAGTATAGGTCTTCTCTTTCATTAACGACAGAAAAACTGATAAAAGTCTTGAGATATTTTCTTAGGTCGATTGCTTTGCTGTATAGCATCATTGATTTCGTTTAATTCAACTTTTATTCCATACGCAAATAATTAAAAATAGAACAAAATTAGTGAAAAAACTCATATATATATATATATATATATATATATATATATATTCATATATATATATATATATATATATATATATATATATATATATATATATATATATATATATATATATATATATATATATATATATATATATATATATATATATATATATATGTATATATATATATATATATATATATATATATATATGTATATATATATGTATATATATACATATATATATATATATATATATATATATATATATATATATATGCATAAATCACCACTCACTAATTCTACACCCACAAATTACAAAAACAACAAACAAAAACTTCGAACCACTTCATAGCAATGCTTCAAACTTATCATAGTTTGAACATATATAATTTTTACACTTTTTTTTGAAACCCCTTTCAGTGCCCAATGTTCTTATTTCTAGAGGCAGCATATTAAAAACTTTCGGTGCAATATATACAACAAATCGATGAGATGAGTCTTTTTTGAACAGTGGAACTACCACCTCCATATTGCTTCTTGCTCTAGTGTCACAAGAATGAGATATTTGTTGGAAAGGAAAGGAAAGGAAACACACGTGTTTCATTCCTCCCTGAAGTATGTGTCAGGGAGGCGGGCAGCTTGAGTTTGGGATTAACTCCTTCAGCCAGATCAGAGGATACACTTGTATGTACAAGTGCATTAAGGATAGGCGGGATGGGATATTTATGGAACATAGGAAGTGTGGGTAGGGTTCAGAGGATTAATACTGGCCCAGCATTTACCTTATAAGTTTGCAAGCAGTGACTTACATTACCATGAGGAAACGTCTGAGAAAAACTCATGGCAGACCAGTCGGCCCCAGGGTTTGAACCCGAGACCTCCCAAATACTAGCCAGCGTACCTAACATACTCGACTAACTAGCTTGGTTGAATATATTTGCTGGAGATTATGACCATTTTTATAGTAGAATGTTGAAACTGTAAGGAACTAAAGACATCTGAAATTCAAAATATTTTCATCATACAAATTGATTCTACAAGAGCTCTGTATATAATCAACAGTTGTTCTTTATTTAGAATAGCACGGATATGGTACATTTTGTATATAAGCCTACGGATTTTTTTCACCAGCTCAAAAACATGCTGATTCCATCTAAGACATTTGTCGATGGTAACACCTAAATACCTGATATGATCACATTCTGCTATATGTTCAGTCAAGGTCTCAAATACCAGATTATGGTAACTAGGTCTATTATACTTTGTAATAGATAATGCTATGTATTTTGTTTTTTAATATTAAGTGAGAGTTTATTGATATCAAGCCACTCCTTGACATCTTGGATACCTTGAGTAGCTCTTTACCTTACACCTTCCCAAGAGTCGTCTTCAAATATCAACACAGTGTCATCTGCATATGAGATTATGGATTTATTTGTATTCAGACATAGCAGTGAATTTATGTATACAATGAAGAGTAAAGGCCCCAATACCGTTCCCTAGGGTATGCCAAGTTGTATATTCAAGGGTTCACTTAATGAGTTCCTAATTTTTACAAATTGTTTTCTATCACAAGGATAGTTCTTAAATATTTTTAACACTACCCCTCGAACCCCATAATGTTCCAAAACGTCAAGGAGTCCACTATATGGGACTGTGTCAAACGCTATTGCTAAGTCCAAGTAAACGGCAATGCATTTGTTATTTTCCAAGCTATCCTTTATTGAGTTTGCTACTTCGAACATTGCGTCAGAGGTGCTTTTATCTTCCCTGAAGCCAAATTGATTTTTGTTCAATATTTTATGCCTATGCAGATGATCATTAAGTCTCGTTTTAATGCATTATTCGAAAATTTTGAAGAAGTTACTTATTAAACTGATTGGCCTATAGTTAGAAATATCTCTGGCATTGCCATTTTTATAAATTATATATATATATATATATATATATATATATATATATATATATATTTTTATATATATTTATATATATTTATATATATATATATATATATATATATATATATATATATATATATATATATATATATATATATATATATATATATATATATATATATATATATATATATATATATATATATATATATATATAACTTTTTGAAAATTATTAGCAATAACAGGCTTGGTGAATCTCAAAAAACTCGATATTATTAAAAAGTTTACGTTTCGCCGCGACATTCGTGGCTTTTTCAAAACTTTTGAAATATTGAAATTTCTTCGACATTTATTGATTTCAAAATCTAAGAAATTTCAATATTTCAAAAATTTTGAAAAAGCCAGGAATGTCGTGGCGAACCGTAAACTTTTTAATAAAATCGAGTTTTTTGAGATTCACAACTCATTAAATATTCTTACAATCCGAAACTGAAAAGATACACAAAAAAAGAAAAAAATAATACAAAACATAATATTATTACAATCATTTATATCTCTCTGTTTCTCATCAGTGCAATGGGCTACTCAAAGATGTGCAACCTCTCAATTTCGGCAATAGAAAGTTCATTGTCTTGCATATGTCGTACGAAAAACCTTTCTGGAAAAGCGCAGTACGATGTTGTGGGGGGTAAGCAGTCCCCTACTTCTAACATTCAAGGTATGCACATCCGAACGAAATTTTATTTTATTATAAAGATATGGAGGTGTTTTGTTCATTAAAATTTTAATAATTTTCAAAAAGTTAAAAATAGTTGACAGGCATCAACAATTCAAATAAATATATGTATATGTATATATATATATATATATATATATATATATATATATATATATATATATATATATATATATAAATATATACATATATATATATATATATATATATATATATATATATATATATATATATATATATATATATATATATATATATATATATATATATATATAATATATATATATATATATATATATATATATATATATATATAAATATATATATATATATATATATATATATATATATATATATATATATATATATATATATATATATCTGCACCTTCTCGTTATACCCACACTATTGTAGATTGTTAACTAATCTACATTATGCACCCTTAATAAACTCGAAATTATTCAGCTAAAACTATTAATGAAATTCAATAATTTTTATACGAATAAGATTTTTTTCAGTAATATCATTATTTTCAGTTTAAAAAAATAACTGTAACAATTGTGATATATTCTGAAAGTTATTTAAAATTCAGATACATATTTTTTATAGAGTACTTATAACATTTAATTAGTTAAATAATGACAGTTCAGAAGCTATTGACTTAGTGTATAAGTATGTTCAGTCTGAAGTCTGAAGAGTTTAAGATTTTCTCTACACCAGTGATGAAATTCTCAAGTAATGCACATGATATGCAGCTCATAAGCACATCGAAGTAATACGCTTCTTTTACCGTGAAATACGTTCATAATTTTATTCGAACCATTTTATCATGATTTAGATTATTAATAATTCATTCAATTGATCGGTCATGTTTGAATGACCAAAAATTCTATATACGTATATCATATAAATGGATGAATCCATTCACCGTGCTCTATTTTATGATAAAATTCCTGTCGGGCTAAAGTTCTCCATCGTGTTGAACCCTCTGTCTTGAGTAGAATAAATGAATGTTAATAACCACTAGATGACAATGAATTCCTCGTCCAAAACTCTCTAAATACTAATTTAAATTCACAAATTCATTTCGAATCTAACCACAAATTCGCTGCGGCTGAAACTTTGCCTGTTAAGATTATTTTAGAAGAACGAATAGAATATATAAATTTCTTCTTGTTTCTACTGTGTTGATCGAATCTCGGATCCAATACATACACAGAAAAAAAGTAGTTGTTGATATTACAGAATATATAAATTTCTTCTTGTTTCTACTGTGTTGATCGAATCTCGGATCCAATACATACACAGAAAAAAAGTAGTTGTTGATATTACTGAGCTTGATAAACTAGAGAAATTAAATAGCTGTATGGAACAAAATGCAGATTTCTCTTTCAGTATGGTTAGGAAAACCACAGATACCCTTACCCACGTAATGTATGGAAAAGTTTCTCAACTATATAATTTAACGAGGAATTTATGTATCAAAAAAAAAGAGAAACTACTTAAGTTTTCATTTTGATTGATATTAGCATACCTGCCTGCTGATATTGGACTGAATAGCACTTAATTAGTAACTGACTACGGCTACAGCAGCAGAAATATTATGAAACATAGTTGTCTGTTTTTTTGACTTTGAAGATTATGAATCAAAATTAAATTTTTTGGGATCATGACATTAATGTGTTTTCGAAGTCATTTTTCTTCTTCAACAGGGTCTGAAAAATTTCTCCAAATCATCATACACTAATATTCTTGATTACGTATCAATAAAGTTAAAAAATTAATATTCAGTAAATCTTAGTATTCGTGTGTTACATTATTATATCATTTATTAATGTATAATGATTTGGAAAGATTTTTTGTAACCTATCCTATTGAATAAGTAAAATGGCTTCGAAAGCTAGGCCTTGCATTAAAAAGCAATACACATTTAGCCTTATTGTATTGTTGCTGCATATCCAAAGAAATTTTGTTTTGATATATATATATATATATATATATATATATATATATATATATATATATATATATATATATATATATATATATATATATATATATATATATATATATATATATACATATATAATATATAATATATCAATTGTCCATTAAGAATGACCACAGTTTGAATGTAAAATAAATTGAAAATGAAAAATTTTTTTTTTAATTTCCATATACCCTCTTTGAAAAACTATGTCATCTAAATGGCGTCCATTACTCTCCTACAACTTTCCTAATCTTGTGCGAATATTTCTCAGTATTCGTTTGAAGCCTGACATATGGATGTCATTTCTGCTAAAATAAACTGCTTCAATTGAGTTATTCTCTTCGGCTTATTTTTGTATCTTTAAGAAAGCCCCATAAGAAATATTTCAGAGGACTTAGGTCGGGACAACGTAATGGCCTGTTGACATCACTCCTTCCCAAAATTAGCTCATTGGAGAATAATTCCTTTACGGATACGATATTTAAAGAACTAAGGGCTGATTATTCCTTCGGCAGACATCGCATCCCAAGCAATAACCTTCTAGCCTAGTCAATGTAGGTAAAAAAAAAACTTTATCGCAACTTATTAGGAAAAAGCTAAATTTTTGCATATATGGTGTATACATAAAGTATACACTAAAAAAACACAAAGTTCCGACCCCTACCCCTCTTGCTTTTCTCCCCACCCCTTCAGCAACCTTACAAGAGCAGTACTCTGGTTATGTGCTCACAGCTTGAAAACTAATGATATTAAAGAAAAAAAAACGAGTAAAAAAAATGTTCTTTTTATTTTACTCCTAACGATATTATAAACAAATTATGTTATATGCACTTTTTGTGCAGATAATAGCTCAGTTTCACCGTAATAGTTAATCATATACAGAAAACTATCACTAGAGAAAACAAAAAGTAACTTCAATTAATTATAGCTTTTTATTAATACGACATGGAATGAAATATTTCGAACAAAACTTATAGATAATATAATTGGTGCACCGCTGCATATAGTACTGGTATTCATGATCTTGAATAGACATTCAGTTTGAATGAAGTAACAATGTAATGACGCTCTCTTTAGGTTTTCACTACCAAAGTTCAATTTTTTGCTATAAAAATTTATGGTTCAATGGTGTCACTGATAGTCTACCAAATAATGTCAATGCTTGGCAAACTAATTCAGTTTTGCAGTAAATATATCAAGAATAGTACAGAATAGTACATAGTTGACTAGGTCGAAAATATTGTTACAAATCATTCCACAAGGTGTCCTTCATTAATAACAGCTTTCATTACTGGTAATGAGTCTACCTGATAATTGCAGAAGGGCAAATTATTTCTTTAAATTAGTATGTGCTATTGGTTTGCCAGTTTCGAATTCTTGATAGGTACTTCCCTGATTCTAGGTAATTTTGAAAAAAGAATATATCATGATTCATTAGCTAATAACGGTGTCACTCCTTGAATTTAAATAAATAATCTGATGAAACTGGTACTGGTATATATATATATATATATATATATATATATATATATATATATATATATATATATATATATATATATATATATATATATATATATATATATATATATATATATATATATATATATATAAATATATATATATATATATATATATATATATATATATATATATATATATATATTTATATATATATATATATATATATATATATATACAGTAGAACGTCGATAATTCGGACGTCAACAATCCGGACCGTCAATAATCCGGATTCTTCTCTAGCAAGAAATAAAATTGCTTAACTTCTGCCCTATGTAGTGTCTGATGTTTTAACTGTACGTTGTACACATGTTGCTGTAAATAAAATACGATACAGTGCTTGAAAAACATGTTTTTAATTTATAGACCTTATACTCCACCTACCAATAGATAATAGAAAATATATAATTTTAACAACTTTTTTTCTCAAATAGTACGTGCTTACCGTTTTTTAATGGAATTTCGATAATCCGGATGGGGTCCGGTCCCAATTACTCCGGATGATCGTCGTTCTACTGTATATATATATATATATATATATATATATATATATATATATATATATATATATATATATATATATATATATATATCTATATATATATATATATATATATATATATATATATATATATATGTGTGTGTGTGTGTGTGTCGTTATGAAGTACCTACATAAATTGTTTGTTCACTATTCCTAGTGCTTTGATTACTTTCATCATTACGAATCATTTATATGTTCACTTCCTAATTAAATGTTTGGAATTTCCTATACTAAATTTTCTTCTGACTTGGAAGATGAAAGCTTACCTTTTCCAGAATTCATTTATAGTTGACAGCTGTCTATTTTGATTATAAACTTTCTCAAGGAATAAAGATAATGTACTTTTCATGTAAAAATATCTCCGGACCAAATAAATAACCGAACTATATGAACTTCATAATTTATTCAATCTATGTTTGAAAATCCATCAGCGTAAAACTTTTCTGAAAGAATCTCTAAAGGCACTGACACAGGAGGTATTTTGCTTATAACATATTATTTAGTATTCACGCTTTTCTAGATTGTAAAAGTGATTCATCAAAATCCATTTTCGAACCCACGTGAGAAAATATAAAAACTATTTTATCGTGAATTTGGATCAGAATCCGGAAGAAATGCACGGTGAATAATCTTTCATCATTCACTCAACATTCTTCTCCATCAATCACATGTAATCTGGAAATACGCTTTTGGGTTATTGGGAAAAGTCAAAGAAGCATAAAATTATTGGAAATCTAACAAAACGATTATTTTGCTGAAATATATATATATATATATATATATATATATATATATATATATATATATATATATATATATATATATATATATATATATATATATATATATACAGAGTCGACTACGACGAACTGCATCGATAGATATCTCAGAAACTGAATGTAGGAAAAATTTGGAATTTTGGGAACTTGCTAGATGTCTTGGGGCCTATACAGCTTTACCGAAAATAGACCCTAACTCGCTTATTTTGAATTGGATACCATATATATTATTGCATTTTTGGATTCTACTTAAGATTCTAGGCAAATTCTATGTATCATGTCCTATACCTAAGTCTAAGCGTTTTTGACATATTTAGGGTTTTATGTCAAAAACGACGATTGCAAGCCCTAATATAATTATCAATTGTTCCTATAACGAAGCCTATTTTACTTACTTTGGGTTAGATTCCTTGTTAAAAAGGACCTACTTTAATAGATGTTGTATAATATTTGGATAATCATACAGAGTGCTCAGAAAATAAGATCTAAAATGAGATTGAGAAAACGGACAAAAATCTTTTTTTTTTCGAATGGAAACCCCCCCATTTTTCTTATTTTGCAGTATTCAGCATTTAAAAAGAAGGTTACTTTGTATGAGGTTATCTATACCTAAAATTTGAAGTTTTAAAAATATTGCCAATTTAATATTTTTATATGGCGATTTTGCATTTAATCGTTAAACAATTAGATCTAGGATAGCCACGATCGTATTTGACATTTCAAATCATCGTAATGGCACACCGGTTAAATTATACAAACGAAAATTATTTAAACTTATTTATTATTTATGGACAATGTGATAAAGTTATTTCAAGAACATGTGATACATTTGCGACCCGATATCCTCATAAACAAAGACCATCACCAAATACTGTTGAACGAATTATAGAAAACGAAAGTGTACAAAAATAAACCAGTTGGTAAGAATGAAAATATTGAAATAGCAATTTTGGGATATATTCTGCAGTCTGCCCAAAGATACATATATATATATATATATATATATATATATATATATATATATATATATATATATATATATATATATATATATATATAAATATATATATATATATATATATATATATATATATATATATATATATATATATATATATATATATATATATATATATATATATATATATATATATACAGGGTGTTTAGCAAATGAATCTTCACAATTTTTAGTGATATTATTGGGGGCATTTTCTAGTTTTTCACTCTTGGACCCTAGGTCCTCAGACTCACGGTTAAGGAGATATAATTCAATTAATTTTTTTTTCAAATTTCTCAAAACACCCTAGTTTTTTAATAATACCTGTGTAAGTACCTTTTTTTCAATAAATATACATACAAGGATTTCTATCCCACGAACTTTCGACCACGATTTGTATTGGGGAACAAATATCTATTTGTTGTTATGTTGTATGCAGATTTTGAGTCGGGGTGACTTGACGTTTTCTATAATTCACCGTTAGATTGTGAACGCTGATTTTGCTTTGCGGAATACGTATAACCAGCTCCCTTGGAAATATTTTTGATAATTTTTAAATTATTTAAGAATTTTTCTTGTTCAATTTATGATTGGATTAAGATATCGATTTGATTTGAGAGGTTAACTTTGAGCAGTTGATGTTCTGCCGTACCCGTTTCATCAGATTATTTAGGTATTTAAATTTGAGACGAGTGACCGTTATCTGCAAATGAATCATTATATATTCTCTTTTCAAAATTACCTAGAATCAGGGAAATAGATTTTGTAAAGCACTTCATTAATTTGGAATAATTTGGAGCTATTATTTAGTAAGTATCAAGAATTCGGAACTGGCAAACCAATAGCACATACTAAGTAATAAATAATTCGCCCTTTTGCTATGAGCAGGTAGACGTTAGCTCATCACCTGTATTGAAAATTGTTATTAATGGACATATTCCAAATAATCTCATTTTGTTATTGAAATAATTCATCCAGAATAAACAATGTTTTGAATAAAATAATGTGCTTTTTCGAATATTTCAAAAATCGAGAGGTGAGCGAGAATTTTAAGCAGCACTTTGAAAACCTGCTTATTAAAATGGGTGAGATCAGCAAAGTTGGACCCAGGACCAAGATAGTAAATAGGTAGTTTCGTATGATATCTTGGATGGGATTGTTTTTGTTTCAAATTGTTTGGGGGTTGACCACCCGGGGGGGAAATAAATCTTGTTTACAGGATAAATGGCGCAATTTTGTAGCAATAGGGTTGAGAGTTAGTAGGTAGGTAGTTTCCTATAATATCTTGGACGGGATTGTTTTTGAGAAATAGATCTTGTTTACACGATAAAGGGCGCAATTTTGGAGTAATGGGATTGAAAGTTTTTGTGTAGGTAGTTTCGTATGATATATTGGATGGGATTGCTTGGAGGGTTGACCCTCCTGGGGAGGAAGTAAATCTTGTTTACACTACAGAAAGCGCAATTTTGTAGCAATAAGGTTGAGAGTTTGTATCTAGGTAGTTTCGTATGATATCTTGGATTGAATTGGATTTGGTTTAAATGGGTTCAGGGGTTGGCCGCCAGGAGAGAAATAAATATTTCGAATTTTCTTTAACGATCCTAAATAGATGTTGATGCGTGGAAATTTGTTGGGTTTGAGATCGGACAATTAAAAGTCCAATTTATTCAAAACAGCCGACGTTTCGCAAAATATTTTTGCATCATCAGGGCTCTAAAAGTATGATAGGATTTTTTCTTTTTCATATAAATTACACAAAAGTTTTCAATATGTGGGTAAAAAATAAATTTAATGAACAATTAGATAAAGTTAAACGCACAACAATAAATAGAATTAAATACAGACATGACATCTGTATTTAATCCTATTTATTGTTGTGCATTTAACTTTATCTAATTTTTCATTAAATTTATTTTTTATCCACATATTGAAAAATTTTGTGTAATTTATATGAAAAAGAAAAAATCCTATTATACTTTTAGAGCCCTGATGATGCAAACATATTTTGCGAAACTTCGGCTGTTTTAACTAAATTGGACTTTTATTTACCCGGTCTCAAACCCAACAAATTTCCACGCATTGAAATAATTTTTGTTTACACGATAGAAGGAGCAATTTTGGGACCATAGGGTTGAAACGTTGTGTGTAGGTAGTTTCGTATGAATGGTATTTATTTCAATATAAATTGTTTGGGGGGTTGACCCCCCGGAGGAGGAAATAAATATTGTTTACATGATAGAGAGTGCAATTTTTGTTTTTTGGATTTGGAACAAAAATCATAAATGAATGAATATATTTTTTGAACTAGATACGTTTCTCTAATGCAGCTCGTTGCGACAGAATTTTTTTTGGAATATAATATTTTTTTGCACCATATCGGAGTACGGGTCTAGATCGCATCATGACAGGTCGACAGGAATGTATTCAACTGAAATGTATTCGCTTTCATACTAACAAAACGCAATATGCATGCAGTGCTGCCGGACTTCCGTAACTTTCCTGAGTTAGCAAAATGCACGAATATTTAGTCAAATGTTTTCAAAATGTAGTTATTATGAGAACTGATAAAATAGATGGAAACAAATGACGATTAACTCAATTTTGTTTATTATGTGGACATCAATACATCGTGTTTCATCGGAATAATTTGAACATTTGTAAGCTGATTACTATATTTACCTATGTGTATAAGTCACTGGCTACGATTTTCCACGAATAAAGGTTTTTATTCCCAGATTTAAGGTATATTATTTCCCAGATGGTGTGGACATGTTATTCAGTACAGAAATAAACCACAACAAATAAATACAAAAATCGTTGGTCGGACGTTTCCTTCTATTATCAAATTTATGAAAATCAACAATATAGGCGTCCGAAATTAAGATCGTAGCGCCGGAACGGCTAATATCGTTACTAGAGTATGGGAGATTAGCTGTTTGTTTACATTGGTTGTAATGGTATTTACGTTCATTTCGTTTTGAGTTTTCGAACGTTTATCGTCGTAATTTGTGTTTTTTTTTGGACTTTGTATTTTCCTGTGATATATTGTGTTTGGATTGAGGACAATTTTATCTCTGTTCAACAGTAGATAACCTACCTACATCAAGTTGAAATTTACACTGAGTTTTTTTCATTGAACATGAACATCAATAATAAAATAAAGTAGAGGACGAATAAATTAATTGGTTGAAGGAACTATGTATACCTCATGAAAAGGCTGTATGATAGAACACCTATTTATTTAAAAATTAAAAAAACTTTCAAAACTTTCAAGAAAACATCTCTGACATGTCTACTTTCATTACGAACTGAAGAATTTTTGAGTATAATGGACAAAACTAAGTACTTACCAGCTAAACTGAAAGAAACAACATGAAATAAAAGAAGAATTAATATGAATACTCTGCTTGAATGGTTTAAACGTAATAAGTTATATTTTTTGAATTTTCCTGACATATAACAGCTATCCTAAAAGTACGGTGGACTTCTGAGAGTCTGATTTTTTTGATAGAATCTCTGTTTTCCGGATTATATAATTGAATATTTTAGTTTTCACCTAGCTATAGAGTCCAGATTTATTTCATATTCTTGATGTTATGATAAACTGTTATTTTGGTTGTGCAAATAAACATCATTTGTTTTTATTATTTTAATAGTATCTCTGGTTGTTACATAAAAGAAAATACAATAATCTAGAATCTCTGGATGATGGCCCAGGTTCAGATTCCGATAAAAGTGGAAGATTTTTCGTTGGAATAGCATTGGACTTCAAAAATTCTATGTTTTCGGTTAGCTGAAAATTGCACATCATTAGTTGGTATGATTCTATATGGAAAAATCCACAAACTTACTGTAGGGAAAATAATTAATCTCAGTAAACTGTAAAGAACAACTCTCTTATGTTCAGACATTTTTTTTTCAATCTTCAAGTTATGAATCCACACCTTTCTTCTGTCCATCATTTCCTCGTTTCCCAACTTTGTTTGGAATGCAACTTTGAATTGTCCAGCTTTCGGAAAGGTATGTAAGCTATATTCGGTTTTTTTTTGCCCAATATGAACAATAGAATACACAACAATAGTGATTCATCTCTTCTGAACGTTTGTAAACGATCCAAAATACAATTAAAACTCAACAACTTCTCATATAAAATACACGTAAACAGATGTGAACAAAGCAATCTATCTCCCATGCTCTAGTAATATTCGACACCGGTAGGGGGCGTATCGCTTATTATGTTTTCCCTATAACCTAATTTATCGCAAATGAAACTTCTTTGCAATATTCATATTACAAGGTGGCAACACAGGCCCAGGTGCTATCGTGTCGTGTGAGAATCTAGTCTGGCTTCCCAAGTCTAAAAAACAGTACTATTATAAAAGTCTGATAGTTCCCAAATAACAAATTGGCTTTGTAATTTTCAGGTAACAGAACAATTCAGGTTTATTGGTACTATATTGCGACTATTGAAAAGCTGATCTGTTGGGTTAACATTGCGAAAAATTCATCAACAGATTACAAAATTGTTGTATTGGTGTTTTCTGTAATACTCTTCTACTTCAGAAAGCGATATGCTCTAGAAAAAAACTAATAAATAACAACCCTATAACACTGCGAATAATATGCTCCAGAATAGTGTAACAAAGCAGTGATAGAACAATTAACTGTTATTGAAGACAAAATGATATTGAAAAGCACTTTTATAAAATGAAACTGTTTCTTATTTCTATACACCATATCAGTTCAGTATTTCTCGAACTTACCAAGTCTGTGAACCTACATGTAAAATGGTGTCAATAACACCAATAAGCAGGTGGAAAAAAATTAAAAGAAGTGGCGCTTTCCGAAGAAAAGTTAAGACCAACTACGAGAAAATTCTTCACGGGACTGATAATTTTTTTATAAAGGTGAATAGTCTGGATAATGAAGAGAATATTGATCTTATAACTCATCAATACTCAACAAGCTCTGATCATGATGAAGGCCCTTCCATATATGTATGTGGTACACAAGCAGTAAACGTGCCAAATGATACCGAAGTGATCGAAAGTAACTGGGTTTCAGAGTTGGATTATTCTTACGATGAGGAAGATAATGTTATTTCTCTGTGAAGTTAAAAATTAATATTTTTTGTTACTATTTTATAGTAATCACCAACAAAGTTAAATAGCCATATGGACACTGTTCTTGTGACGGAATAGTCCGGGGAAGTAAGTATATAGAGAGGAAAAATTAAAAAGTAGGGGTTATTATTTTTTTTAAGTAAGTACACTGACCCCTCATCGCTTTCCTAAATTTCTGACCAAATCCCGTGAAAGCTCGAAACACAGCTTGCAAGCACATTTTAAAGCACTAAAATTCGATGATTTTTTGCTTATAACTTTTTCTGATGTACTCGCACAAAAAAATCGTAGAGATCAAATTCACAGTAAATTTTATGCCCTACACGATGACGTAAGTCGACTTTTGAAATGAAAATTTTTTCTACTCAAAATTTTCCAAAAAATGAAAATTGTATCGAAAGGTCGTGTTTTAACCGGCAACCATACTGAAAATAACCATATCGAAATCAAAACATAGGGAAACATAGATGGTGTGCTATAAAAAATTTACGTATTTTCAGATTTGGAAAATTCAAAATGGCGGCCGCAAAAATCGAATATATATATATATATTTTTTAATTACGCTTCCTCTTGAAAACATTAACGATATCGAAACGGGGTTGGTTGCAATCGATAGGGGAAAAGTTGTAGTTTTAGGCATAAAATATAAAAAAAATTTTGTACATAACTTTTTTTTAAAACACATTCCTCAGAAAAGTTTAGTGTCGCAAAATCAACAATATTTGATAAAATTGGAAGCAAAATTCTGAAGAAAAAATTCAATTATTTTTAGTAAATTGAGGAAATCTTCAAAGATTCTACAGCGCATGAAAATTTTATATTATATATACCATATAATCCACAATGAAATTTACGATTTGTCAATAAATACAAATACGGAGATCCACCTTAATACAAAGTATAGACATTATCAATCCTGATATGTTTAGTCATCACGAGAACAATAAAGAAATCACTTTTGTGTAATTGGTAAGATTATTCATTTTCTGTGGAATCCGTTAAGAAACTGATGAACTAATTAATATTACTGTATGCTATCATAAAAAGTTTTATTACGAATGAGAGTTTCAATAAAAGATTTCAAGATTTGTAATAGACCCTTAAGTGACAAATAATGAACTGAATAAAACTTGTGAATGACTTTTACAAAAATCTTATAAAATTATATTGTAGTGATTTTATACAGTTTCTATTAATTATATGTAAATGTTTATACAATAGTTCTGAAAAAGCTGCCACAGGCTTAATAAAACTTCTTAAACAAATATTTCATTTTATAAGACTGTGCCCTTTTAGCGTTTATAGTTGCTGTAAGAACGTCGTAGGAATGTTCTTGAGACTACTAAAGCTTTATGAAAATTGACATGTAAACGTTCTGTCAGTTTTTATAAAGCACCAAATTGTTAGTTGGATTTTAAGTTAAAGTTAGCTATCGCTATTGATGTATAATATCGTCGTTGAGTATTTTTGACGAGTATGCAAAGTTGTAATGAATGGCGAACAACCATATATCAGCAAATGTCGGATTCGGCAGACTGCTGGCATTACAATGTGTACATAAAAAAGAGGAGCGTCGAAATTGAAAGCCATAAATTTGTCGCCAAAGAGCATTTGTGAATAAGCACTGGTGATTTATAAATTTTCGATGATTTGATTTTCCGAGCCACATAAATTTAAACATTTTCATAGAGCACAATATAGAATGAATTATTGATATATCAGCAAAGAAATGTCAACCTTCTAGATGAATATCAGCAAAATTTTCATTAATAACTGCATTGCTTTCAATTTGTTTTTTCAATATAACTTTGTTTTGAATTGGATATCCGACAGGTATTGAGATAAAATCTCGACAGTTATTATACTAAAGAATAATTGTTCACCCTTCAATATTCTAGAGCAGTGATATTAATAAATCTCAAAATATTGAGCTCATATATTTGACATGTACTTGCCTGTATTGTATTTTGAATCAATTGTTTTTTCTTAGCAATAATAGAGCATTTAAGTTCTGAAACAGATTTTATTGAGTATAAGTTGACCTTTCGTAATGAAATTCGTGACATTCTAAAAGTAATTTTGATTTTTCGAAAGTATTGAGGGAAATAACGAATTTGTTGAACAGTTGAAAAGTCAACTGTTTAATGAAGTCGGCTTTTATATATATATATATATATATATATATATATATATATATATATATATATATATATATATATATATATATATATATATATATATATATATATATATATATATATATATGTATTATTGAAAACTGAGTAAAAAAGTGGGTACTCGGCAAAGAGAGGGGCTGGATAATTGATAAAACAACCAATTGCCAATTTACTTCTATATTTCGGCCCTATATTGGGACCTTCACCAGGATGCTGAAAATTACAAGCGAGTCAGACCAAAGAAACAGGTACAAAGTTGAAAGCCTACTTACACATTGGCTAGTTGTACATAATAAGTTTTAAAGAACAATTTGTAAAATTCATACTAATTTGCTAACATTGAAATGTCTATGTGTCACAGAGCAGTATTGCTATGATTTTAATGTTAGTAAATTAGTATGAATTTTACAAATTGTTCTTTAAATTTTTTTATCTACAACTAGCCAATGTGTAAGTAAGCTTTCAACTTTGTACCTGCTTCTTTGGTATGATTCGCTTGTAATTTTCAGCATCCTGATGAAGGTCTTAATATAGGGCCGAAATATAGATGTCAATTGGCAATTGGTTGTTCTGTCAATTATCCAGCCCCTCTCTTTGCCGAGTACCTACTTTTTTACTTAGTATATATATATATATATATATATATATATATATATATATATATATATATATTGATATATTACCAATTTATTGGATTAATTCGCTGAGGTTGCTATAATTGAAACAAAATTATTAATTGCAGGTTACAATGCTAATCTTCCTCCTGTTTTTTCAATGGACATGAATAATTTGGCAATATCAGAGAAAACGCCAATTGGGTCACTGATCTATAGTTTAGAAGGTTCGGATCCAGAGAATGGTACATTACAATTTCGACTCAATGGAACTGATGCTCTTCATGTGGATCCAAATACTGGGGATGTGACAGTAGTTAAGCCCCTAGATTATGAGGTACGTGATTTGAGTTTATTATTCTATTATCTGTTACTTTTTCAAAGATAGTAATATATGAAAAAAGATAAATAACATGTTCAGAGACAAATAATATTTTTGACGTTGCGTGTAGTATTGGTGGTTACTTCGTTACTATCCACTCACAAAAGAGGTGTAGCTATCTAATTATAGTCATAGGATAGTCACTTATGTATACCATTTCGAACTCAAAAGGTGAAAATAGATAAGGTTATGAGTAAACCCTTGGACATTAGCTACTAGCTGCCACAGGAGTCAGTGCTGGGTCCAGTTTCGCTTGCAGTCTACCTAAATGAAGTGCTATCTATAATACATGAAGGAAATATTTTTTGTTATGCAGATGATACTGCAACTGTAAGACGCAAAACTTGGGACGTGGCATATCGAAAGGCCGAATTTACTTTCCCCAAAATTAAGGATAGGTTTAATGAGAGCATGTTAACCTTTAATATTGCCAAGACTAGGGGTATAAACTTTGTTTTTACCCAGAGAACGATACCACATTCAAATAACTTGAAAATTAGTAATTTAGGATCTAGTAGATCTGAAAATGTAAATGAAAGTGAAGCTACAGTAGAACGAGTGACATATATCACATAATTGGGTGTATATATCGATGAGTATATATATGTTTAACATAGAGAAAACACATTCAGTATGTTATAGATAAAGTCAGAAATTGAATTCATAAGTTTGTGGAGATACGTCAAATAGTAACTCTGAACACCCTGAAGATGATTTATCATTCAGTGGTAGAATCCATTCTAGGTTAAGGTATCGTGATTTGAGGGAATGCATAGAAATCTGTCTTGGCATCGTTAAATGTTGTCATAAAGACTATGCTTTCTAAAATAGTGGATAGGGAACGAAAACTGCTCAATGTTGCTCAAAGTTACATGAAACCTGCAGCAAGATACATGATATTGAAGTCTCATTATAAGAACTATGTGCGTCACGCAGTTCATACCAGAAATGTGTCTCATGGACATTTGCTGACGCCTTATGTGAATTTCAGTGCTGTACATTAGCTGCAGTGGTCAAAGAATGTATAACTCGTTGCTCTCCATTGTCAGAACACTGCTTTACAATAAAAATTGAGGTAAGCTCCTCAATAAGTGGCTTTTGGAAAGCTCTTTCACACTGGAAAGTGGATAGGGAATTATGGATATGTTTAATATAGCGGGATGGCTTTTTGTCCATGAATTGAAATTAATTTGAAGTTATGTTAATATATAATACTAAATAAATAATTGGTTTGCCATTTTGGACTTCCTAAAATGCAGGCGGCCGAAGGCCACATTATGGCAAACTTATAAAGCCGAGGTAAGGAGATTGGCCCCGAATCGATCTCTGCCGATCTTTTTGTAGTGCTTAGGCTATGTCCCGTTTCCGACCGCGACGCCGATCTTCGATATCGAACGTTTAAAGTTTGACGTTTCTCCGAAATTCGCGGAAACGGCTGCATTCCCGACGCTTAAGAACTATTTTCGCGTCACATGGACTTGAATTCACGTGACCGCCTTTGGAGCCGATAGTTGGACGGGTTGAATTCTATCGAGAAGTTTCGGCACGGCGAGTCCCAATGAGGTGGTAGCATCTAGCCGATACCGCACGAAATCGAAATTGACAGCGAGCAGATGGCGCGCCCGTGCGACAGAGGCAGGGACGGGCTCAGCACTCGACGCGTCGCGTACCGTTCGAAAGAGGCAGGGACGGGCTTTGCACTCATCGTGGTTCGGGAAACTATATTTTCATCGATCTATAGTTTTCACGGATCTATTCAATAGGCGGGGGAGCCTCTCACTAGTTTGTATTAAATAAATAATGCACACACAGGTTCGCTGTACCCATAATGCTATATGTTGGTAATCTTGAGGGTAATATTTCGTTTTACTTCTTTTGATATTTCATTTAAACTGATTAATTAAATTCATTATTATTATTGTTATTATAGTTGTTGTTATTTAAAATATTTAATGTTATTATGATTATTATTATCATTTATTTGTAAATATTTTTTTATCGTTAAGAGGTGTCTCTACGGCTTATTTACAGTAGATAATTGAAGAAATAGTACTAATAAAAGTGATAAGAAAAGAATAAAAACGTATGAATTATTATTAGCAATAATTAAAAATGTAAAGAGTTATTTTATAAAATCACAATAATGCTCCTTTTAATCTATCGACAGAAGATTTGATCCAAATATTATAGGAGATGAAACGAAAAGCTTAAATTAAAATAAACCAGAGCAGGTATAATGTTCAGAAATTAAAGGAATACCCAGTAGTTAAATTGCAACTTGAATTGAAAATGTATAGGCAAAGAGCTTCTGCCTTCTGCTTTGATTTATATCTGCAGTTTTTCATCAATAAATTAGTCTTGCTTTAGGGTTATTTTTAACAGTGAAATTCTGTTCGTTTCTACTGCAATTTCAATGAAGCTAAAATATTGAGTGGTTTAACTGGGCAGCAACATAGATTGATCGCCCGCTGGGATTTCATAGCCGAGCGTCCCGTACCTAGGCCAGCTTTGCAAAAGAATCCGCTTTATCAATTCTCTTATTATTCACTCAAATTGTTTTAGTTAATTACTATGGGAATGTATATGTCAATAATCACTACAGTAATGAACGCTTGTCAAGTTATTAAAAATGCTGCCGGTGTTGTGCAAAAAGGCACAGCTGTAAAGTTCATCGTTTGTATACCGAGGATCATGGGTTCATGACTCGAATCTTGCCCTTGGGTGTTGTTTATGTCCAATGAAATTTTGTAGTTCAAAAATTCAACGTATTATATATTTATCATACTCGTTACTCCTGTTTAGCGCAAATAAATATTCATCATCAATATTTACTGCCGATTCGGTCCCTGAAAATAAAGGAAAATCATTGCTACCAGTGCGCCTGCATGCGTGGTGGAACATCTAACGATGTATCATGTTGTGAAACTTCGCATCTATGCTGGCTACCTATGGGTGTAAAGTAAGTTTTCAGTGATTGGCGTTTCTGTTTGACCTAAAGTGAGATACCTATCGGTTTCCGATGCGTAACGCTGTGACTTTTTCGCATGTTATTACTGCTCTTCTTAGAAATTATTAAGTTGTTATGTGAATTTCTCTCGATGGATGGCCAGGATACTACTAATGAACTCGTTGCATATCTATCAAGATTAACACGGTTGTCGTATTTTCAAATATTCTTCCTTGAAGGATGAATGGAAATCGCATTTCTTCGAATGTCATGAAACTAGCTGCTTTGGAGGGTTGATTTGATTAATCATCTATTTTTTAGATTAATTTCTGAACGTATTATTATCTTTATCATGCATGCTAATCAGCGCAAATACATATTCATAAATATATATATATATATATATATATATATATATATATATATTTATATATATAAATATATATATATAAATATATATATATTAATATAAATATATATATATATAATAATATATATATATATATATATATATATATATATATATATATATATATAAAAATATATATATATATATATATATATATATATATATATATATATATATATATATATATATATATATATATATATATATATATATATATATATATATATATATATATATATATATATATATATATATATATATATATATATATATATATATATATATATATATATATATATATATATATATATTTTTAGTTTGGTTTTTCTTTGACCTAATATATATTTTTTCGTAATTTGTTCTTGGTGTTAGGTCACATTAAATGATGCATTTTAGTTGTCGTGCAAATGATTGTTTATTGACGTATCGACCATTTTATTGCGTAATGAGTGGTTTTTGGTTATTTCATGTTTTGTCAGGGCAGTGGAGTTGTTTTTGTCGTATTTTTGGCTCTTCAATCGATTCTTTAGATACTGGTCGTTTGACCAATATTGTGACGGCGTTTATATTGGTCAAACGAACCAAAAACCACTCATTTAATTTCAATGAAACGAAAATATTAAAAACTGAGCCAAACACCAAAAAAAGGGAATTTCTTGAATTGTTGGAAATCCAAAAAAAAATAAAATGTGCAATTAATGACAAAAAAAGATGTAAATAATACAACCAAACTGTATGCTCCTCTGCTATACGTTCAGAAATAACTGACCTAGCAACGCCGTTGACTGTGATAAACATGTGTAGTAAAAATGTTTTATTCTCTATGTTTCATTTTAATTTGTTAATTATCTACGTTAAGGGTAAGAATATATTTTAGATGACTGTTAAAATTAATGTAATATACGTCCTTTAGTTAATAGATTTTGAAAAAGGCCATAAAATGGTCGAAACGTCAATAAACAATCATTTGCACGACAACTAAAATGCATAATTTAATGTGACCTAACACCAAGAAACATATATATATATATATATATATATATATATATATATATATATATATATATATATATATATATATATATATATATACTATATATATATAATATATATATATATATATATATATATACTATATATATATATATATATATATATATATATATATATATATATATATATATTATATATATATATTTATCTATCTGCCGATGTATTTCTATCTATCTATCTAGATAGTTATCTATCTACATATCTATGAATCTATCTGACCCGGCAAACGATGTTCTGCCATATAAATTATTTTTATCCATCTACCTTTCTATCTATTCATCTATCTGCCGATGTATCTCTATCTTTCTAACTATATATCTATCTTTCTAGATAGTTATCTATCTTTCTATCTATCTATCTATTTAACAATCTAACGGCTACCGTTGTTTAAATTATTAAAATGGCTGTTAAAAAATATGGGTTGTTAATAGAAGGGTGAAAATTTAGAGTTGTATGTATTTTTCAAAAGCAACATCATAAAAAAATAAAAATAAAAAATTTTGTCCAAAAAATTTATAAAAATCATTTAGGGATATGAAAAATATATTACGACCTATTCTCAGACCGACTTTTGTTATTTTCGATTGACATCTTGCTACCCTATTATGGATCTGTGGATAACATAAAAAAATTAAAATCGCGATAGAATTTTTATTCTGAGTCATGACAAAATATAAATGAAAATCTTGCCAAAAAAATTAAAGTTTATAATCAACAAATGAAAATAGGGGTTGATCGTAGAGGGGTGAAAATTTAGGGTTGTATGTATTTTTGAATGCTGTATCATAAAAAAAATAGAACCAAAAATTTTGTCTGAAAAATAAAGAAATTAAATTAAAGGGGGCC
Source organism: Cynegetis impunctata (assembly GCA_030704885.1). Lineage (NCBI taxonomy): Eukaryota > Metazoa > Arthropoda > Insecta > Coleoptera > Coccinellidae > Cynegetis > Cynegetis impunctata. The sequence continues at coordinate 29,601 of JARQZK010000894.1, read as the reverse complement.
ACCCTCAATATTTAGAGGGATTAAAAATAGATTTTGTCCGATTCTTAGACCTAATTTCATGAGAATCGGTCGAGCCATTTCGGAGGAGTTTAACTTCTAACGTCGTCACACGAGAATTTTATATATTAGATATATATATATATATATATATATATATATATATATATATATATATATATATATATATATATATATATATATATATATATATATATATATATATATTATATAGAGGCACCTATTTATAGTTATATATATTATGGGATATTTCCCTTTTTGCTGTTCCCAAATTCTTATTACTACGTTATGTCCCAATTAAAATTTCATCTAAAGATATCAGGCAAAAACGGCATTTCTCCAGCGCATGAAATAATTATGCTTTTTTACCTACTCTAACTAACGAGTCATCTAAACATCGAGTTTTTACTCTGGTATATTTCGAAACAGCCTTACCTTACGAATTTTGATAATATATAATTCAATTTCAGACGAACGACACACTCAACTTAATTGTCAGCATGGAGGATGAAGCAAATTCAGAAACCGGAGAAAGAAGCAACGTCGTTTCTGTTCCAATTACGGTTATAGTTCTTGATGAAAATGATGAAGCACCGGAATTTAGAAATGTGAGTTGAACATCTTAGTATGACTAAACAGTATGTTATCTATCTAGGAATTCTTGTAAAGGGATGTATCCATTATGTTGATACTTTTGCTCATTATCCCAGTACTTTTGAATTACAAGTTACGTCAAGAAATAAAGGCATGATTCAGTTTAATTCTTTTTAAATTTCATCACTGTTTGTGTATTTACTGTCGATATAATCAGCAGATGTGCGTCTTATTTCCAGCCACTACTGCCAAGAATATGAAACCGAGAAAAACTCAATCGAAGTTCATTAATACAATATACTATTCAATGCTTCAAAAGAAGGTCATGTGTAAAAACTTTTTTCTTCCAAATATATCATATTATTTCATTTCAAATACGAAGATATTCTGGAACTCTAGAATGAGTATGAAGATACTTCTATGGTTCATGTATTTCAAACTTTGATAATAAAATAGACTACATTTTTCTGAAATACATAATTAACGAATTTATTTTAAATTCATGAGGGTTATAATTCAATATTTTCAGTGAAAAATCTCTAAGTCTTCAAAATTCAAGAAAAATTTCAACATTTTTCAGACAGGCAAACACTATGTATATATTTTTATATATATATATATATATATATATATATATATATATATATATATATATATATATATATATATATATATTCTTCACCTACATAACAATACTTTTTTTACTGATCGCTCTTAAGTAAATACTTTTGTCAGGGTTCCTCTCTTCGTTTCTTCGTATATGTTTTAGACATAGTCCGCAACAAATTCTTGTTTATCTCTTGGAATAGTACAATATCCTTGCATCACTTTATGCATTGTAACGCATCATAAATCTTGCGTATAACATAATTGTAGGGACGCTGCCTAATTTGTTTCAGGGCAAGTTCATTCTTGCTCCTTGTATCATGTTAATGAACAGCATGGGGAACATTCATTTGATATGTTTTATAACAATAGATCAACGACCGATGGATACTATATATATATATATATATGTATATATATATATATATATTTTTTTTTTTTTTTCAAATCAAATCAAAATTTATTAAAAACAAATATTCAAAATACATGAGTAAACCCAAAATACCCTTGTCACAAAAAACAAAGGTACTAGTATTTAAAACAAAATCCATTTCTTAATCTATCTTAAATCTAGGAAAATGATCTTCTGAACAATTTTGCAATCATATATTAATATAGAGTTTGTCACCTAAACTAGAAGTTTGTGTGTGAACAAACTTCCCAGATTAAAATAACTCATGTAATATGGCGTTAGCACTAGCTGATACCTGAATATATAATGCTCAAACAAAACTAAATAATTTAAAACTATACAATAATTATTATCACACATTGAACTGAAACATAATCCCAATGCAGTACAAGGGAAGGCTGCTCGAGACCAATGGACTACACAGATACCCACAAACATTCTAACTACTACACATTCTAAAAACTTTCAAAAAATCATTCATCCTGACTTGATATTGATATTTTTTTTGACGTCAAATTTTAAATAGTCTCTGAGAAGTCAACTGAATCGTCACCTCTGTGTCAATTGCGTTATATAAAACTTGGGAGCATAATACAATATAGTTTTTGTGAATAGTAAAATTCTTGCGTAAATGAAGGGATTTCGGAGGTTAATCAGCTTGCCTAGTTTCATAGCAACACGCTTTCTGTTAACTGTTTCTCGTTTCCTAATCCATAATATTGACTGATACATGTACATTTTTCCTAACAGTTAGGATCATTTGCCTCATCATACAACCAGAGGTAGAGTGTTAAAACGTTTTGTTCAGAACCACCCTGAGGTTACTATTTCTGTGCTTTTACTACAGGAATCTTAAAGCATTTTATTAGCACCCACCCCAAATAACAATACAATATCTCAATAATTGACTCGACAAAGAGATTTAAATAAGAACCGAGTAAATACTTTTTTGTCAAAATGTCCCTCAATCTATAAAATTTGTAAGCTAGCTCATGAGTCTCTTTGCCAAGCCATTTACATGTTTATCCCACTTCAAAGTGACTATCAAGTTCCACCCCGAGATATCGTATAGCATCGGTCTTTCTGGATGTAGCCACATGAACAATCAGGCAAAGCTCTTTGCAAGCTGCATTATGAACCCTCAGAATATCGAGGCCCGGATGATCCGCCATCGTTGCTGAGAAAGTTACAACTTTGGATTTTAGCATATTTAAGGCTGAGAAGGCTCTGATTCAAGAAGTTGTTGTAAATTTTTCTGCATAGCCAGTTCAGCTCTCCTTAATATTTCTTTCCATGTATTTCCTTTCAAAAAATAGCTAGACAGTGTCATCAGCGTAAGATATATTATTTCTCGCATCCAGGTTCAAGCTTCCAAGTTGATTTATATAAAGTCAAGAATAAAATTGGCCCCAATATCGTTTACCCTGAGGTACTCCCATGGTAACAGTAACAGGATCACTTTTCTCTCCTCCCCAAATTTTTACTACCTGTATTCGGTCCTTCAAATATGTACTGAATATATTCAATGCATTTCCACGAATACCAATAGCTTCTAATCTTTTTCCAACCAATTTCTCGAAATTAACTGTGTCGAAAGCTTTTGCTAAATCTAAAAAAATAGCAAGACACTTTTTGTTATAACTGTGTTCGCGTGTGGACAACAAATTTAATTAATCTCAAAAATAGCATCTTCAGTACTTTTATTTCTCTGAAAACCGAACTGGCTTCTGCTCAAGATTCGTATTTAGTAAGAAATGCCAATAATCGATACTTTAAGGCAGTGTTCGGTCGTATATTTTCGTCAAATTATTTATAACTGTGATAGGTCTGTAGTTGGTTGGATTTTCTCCTGTCTCCGATTTTGAAAACAGGAATTGTAAACGATTCCTTGAACTGTTTTGGCGGTAGAACCTTTATCGAAAAACATAAATTCATTATGTGAGTAAGTGGTTTCATATATGTACATGACACCTTTTTTATTAATCGTGCGGATATATTATCAGGACCATTAGAAACAGTTTGATTTCAAATACTTATAATATCAATGAGTTCATTTCTGAAACCGGTTTTGAGGAAGAACGAGCCACCCCCTTTATTTATCTGTATTATTATTTTCTGTAATTTTTTTTTTAGGGGTTTTGGCCTATTCTGGCTAGCCATTTTTGTACCAATATTACTGAAAAAGTTATTAAAATTGATTTGCGTGTGTTTTTGCCACTTTATTACTTCTCCTGTATGGTTTGCCGGTACAATTTTGGTTTCTTTAGCTGAGCTTTTTGGGCTGGTTTGTAACTTCTTGCAAATTGTTTGCCTAAGATTTTTTTGGTATAGTTATTTTGCTGCTTTTTTTTGAATTGTCTGCATAAAAATTGTTTTTTGTATTCTTATTAAAATATTTAGATAATTTCTATATTTTTTGTACTCAATTTTTTTTCTCATTTACCTGCTTTAACCATTTGCTTTTCAACAAAATCACGACTGTATATTGAACTATCAATCCCGTATTGATCCCATGGCTTCCAGTTTTCGCGTCTTTGTTAGATTATATTTTGACATGAGAATTTTGTTTAACGATTGCATTGAATATACTCAAGAATCGATCGTACAAGCTCTGGACTCGACATACTGACAACTATCCAGCTCTCTTTGTCCAATGTTTCATTCAAATTCTTCGAAATCTATTAAAATCTAATTTAAAGAAGGCATTTTCTTCCCGTTTTTGTTTTTTTGGAGATGTTTGCAAATTTAAAAACAAACATGTAGTGAATCAGTTAAGGAGTCTTCACAAAAAGCTGAAACAACGTTAACATCTTGATTCATTTCTGATAAATGCATGATCCAATGATGGCAGCTTTCTTGATATTCGTTTTACCCTTGTCAGCTATGTGTTTATAAGAACAGAAAAACGAACTCCCCCAATACTCCCAAATGACTCATTAACATGCTACTTAGTTTTTTCACTTATTTCATATGCATTGCACCTCCAAAAAGGATCAATGTTAATATCTCCAATAAAAAGCTCCACCGCGTTTCCTCATGGGCATGAACGCCCGAGAAAAATAGTCCGACCAATAAATTCATTTATGCACAATTATTTATTTGTAGATGGTGGTCTATATGACGCGGTTATACCGAACGTTGTATCGTTCGCACACAAAAGGTGAATCTAAAGTAGCTTAGTCTCAGTGAGGTCGATGATATACTCTTCAGCAATATTAACGAGAAATCACCTTACGTAAAACTATAACACCCGTCGTTTTGATTAATAATTCTGGAATCTATTGTAAATAATATTAAAAACGTGGAAATATAACTCACTCACCTCTTTCAAACTCCCATTGTATTCTGGATAGAACGATTATATCTATATTTTTGGCCCCGAGCTCGCTCTAAATAAATCAAAAATTCATCCAAAAATTATGATTAACTTCTAATATTAAGCTGTTATGATATTTAACGAATGTTCATCCAATAAATTGTCTGTGTGTAACGCTGCTATTGGTCTTCGTACTTCCCTGGTCTCGTACTCCATCAGCATCAACGAAATCAGCAATTAAACTGAATACTTGTACCTACAGTGATTTCAAAATAAAGAATAAATAAATAAACTAAATAAACGAATACAATCAAAATTAAGTATAAGCTTAATGTATTCCAATCCAGGAAACGATAACTCCGCGTATACAGTTACTTTTATTATCGAAAAAATATGTGTTCTTCTACAAAACTCAATTCATTTTACTCCGATATCTCTAGAAAATTCATTTTTAACATTTTTAATTTTTTTTATATTCTAGAAGTTGTAATTTGCTTTTTTGATTTTCACCTTGTACTCCATCAATGCTAGCAAATATACAACCATCAAACGACCATGCATTAGTTTTCCCAAACAAAACCCTCGCCTCATTCAGCAACTCAACACGAAACTTAGTGAGATGCTTCACAAACAAAACAGTTTTGCCACTTTGAATTTTTTGAGGTTTTTTAAGGACAGTATTCTTATTCTTATCCATGAAGTTATTAAACTTAACGATTATAGGCCGTGATTTTCCTGGTCTTAATCTTCTTTCCCAATACGAATAAACATTTATATTTTTAAGTGGAAATATCTGGTCTATAGGCACACTACAAGAGATCAGCTGTCTTATTCACGATGTTTTTCAACTTTTTCTTCGGAGAGATTCCATGTATAACATCCATGTTGTCTTACCGTTTATTCAAGCATTGTTTGGGATATTATCAAAAGTTTTTGCTTCAATTGGAGTTCCAATTCTGATCTAGAAGGACCATGTTCATGATTTCATTGGATTTACGCTCGGGAAGGTCAACTTTATCACTAATTGTTTTAAACATACTTTCAACGAAGTCTTTGTCATTGAATATCTCAATGATGGATTCCTTGATCAATTGCTTCAATTCAGACTTTTCTTGCTGGCTTCTTGTAGGGGCCATAATGATTAAGATATTTTTCCTTACAGCACGCACAGGAGTCACAAATTTGATAACTTTTTCACAATATTTCAACAATAGTTTTGCAGTTAAGTGGAGCCCGTCTCGGATACGTGTTCACTCGCCGTGCATCAGAAGATGAATATCATATCATATATATATATATATATATATATATATATATATATATATATATATATATATATATATATATATATATATATATATATATATATATAATTAGACATTTATTCGAAACTAATCAAACAAACCTCCTAGATTAAGCTGGTTATACGAGTTCTCGAAATATCGAACTAAGAAAACAGCTACCTCACAAATCGTAAATAGTGAGTAGTGTTGTAGAGAGGTGGTGTTTCATACGTACCTGAGGACCGAGTGATTACGAAGAGGGTACCACAGGGTAGTATCCTGGGGCCACTTTTGTTTCCAGTCTTCATAAATTCGCTTCCTGGTAATTGCTCATATAATGACTCTAATGCTGTTATGTTTGCCGACGACAAAAATGTTCTCATAAACTCAACGAATGTCAGTGCTGCTTTGAGTTCTGCAGTGTCAGTAGTGGTGCTATCATAACAAACTAAAAATCAATCTACAAAAAACTGAGAGTGCCTTTTTCCGCTCATTCAGATCGAAGGTTGTTTTCCCGAAGTTTGTTGGAGATGTCGTGAACCAAACACCGGTGAGAAATTCCGTGAGTTTCCTCGGCACTGCATTGAATAAGAATTTGAGATGGGACATTCATATTGATCAGCTTAGAAAGAAGCTGAATTCTGCCTCCTTTACCCTTTTCATGTTGATAGTTCTAGTTCACTTGCATATCCTAAAAGTTCTATATTTCACTAACTACCAATCTATTCTTTCTTATGGTAACATTTTCTGGAGAGGCTCCATCCACTCTTCATTTGCTAAAAATGGACAGTTAGATCTATGCAGCGTCTCGATTATAGACAATCTTGTGGTGGTCTATTTAGAAAGCATAATTTATTCACTTTTTATGGGCTGTGTATATATATATATATATATATATATATATATATATATATATATATATATATATATATATATATGTATATAAAATACTTAAATTTTTCCATAAAAATCAAGATTATTTTTCAAAATTTGAAAATATTAATGATACAAAGCAAAGAGTTCCGTACTTTTTGCGTATTCATTCTACCACTCTACGTGAAAGATGGCACTCAAGTTGTTTATTTATAACGTATATAATTATTATTCAAGAGTAGGCGCCTGCGCCCTGCCCCTGGCTCATCGAATTTCATACTGGTGGATCTGTAACGCATTTTGTTGCAATTGTTCTGTGCCGCTTCGGCGCATCACGAGATAATTGCACTACTCTTACCGCCGCTAGTTAGTACAACTGGAGTTTTACTTTACGACTTGCTGTGAATCGTAAAACCAAAAAGAGCATCAAGTTATGAGAGTGATTCCGTCGAATCGGTGTTGAAATTAGTTCAAGGAGGGAAGTCTTTCCTATATTACTTCTGGTGGAAGTTTACGCCGTGTTGCGGATCTAAGGGAAGTGAATCCTCCGAGTCTTACGAGGAATTCAGCGACTGAGTTTTGGGTGATTTACTGTTGCGGGTGTAATCGCTGAATCCATTTATCGCCGGAGTTGCGAGATTTAAGTTTAGCGAGAACTGTCGACACGATTTTAGTTCGAGATCCTTGGTGTACAGTGGAACGCTCCAGCCTATCAACATCCTGGCTGTCTGACTGGTTCTGGAAGAATTCTTTTTGGTATCTGATAACTACCCCCGGTCTGGGCCGAAAACGTGGTCTTGTTGGCGTCCATTTTGGTGTCGGCCCATACGTCATAGCTTCCCACGGAGGCGGGTGCGCAGTTCCTTTGATTACCGGCACCGTCAGTTGACGAGCTATTTCGAGAGGTAGGGTGAGTTGTCTCCTTCGCCGCGAACGTCTCTGCCATAGACGCCGCTACCAGGTTAGTGTTTATCTGCGCATAAGTTTGCAAGACTCATTGTCACCTCCATATCAGGAACTATAGTTTTGGGGTAAAGGGAAATTTAGCTCAGGCCTGAGGCGAATTTCCCCGGAAATCTACGGATTTCAGATCCCATTGTTGGGGACAAGTAATTGTATTAGTAGTAGTGAAAGAATGTCTCCCTTTGGAGAAGGGAATATTGTATTATATTATTTCGAAACATGTAGACATTGTCGAATATATTGAAGTCATTGTATTAGTAGTGAAAGAATGTCTCCCTTTGGAGAAGGGAATATTGTATTATATTATTTCGAAACATGTAGACATTGTCGAATATATTGAAGTCATTGTATTAGTAGTGAAAGAATTTCTCCCTTTGGAGAAGGGAATATTGTATTATATTATTTCGAGAGATTTAAACGGTTGTCGAATATATTGAAGTGTTGTTGAGTTTGGTGTTATTAATCCTTTGTTGTTGAAACGTAAGATACTGCAGAACCATTGGGTATTGCCCTGTGCCACTATTAGTTTGTTTCTTTTTCCTGCTTCGCGATCAAACGCCTACGACCTGAGATATCTGATTACTGCGACTTTCATTATGAAGTAGGTGGCGCCTATTAATTAGTTCTATATTCTTTTATAAAATTAACTAAGTAACTGAGCTAGTCGGAGGTATCTCGAAAACAGGGCACTACTATTAAACTGGGTTGTGGGAAAGGAGTTACCCCACTGTTCCGTCCGTAATCTCTAACCTTCAGTTGGAAATTACCTCTATTACACCTAGGTACTAGTTTTGTGGATAAATAATTAGACGAAAATTCGGTCTAGTACCCTAACGCCCATTTGGAGGTGTAATAACGTGTTACTGAAAAATCTACAGGTTATTTCTAGTCATGGGACCTTTAATAAAAGCATTCATATGTTAATTATGCAATGTGAACCTTACTCGGTCGAAGAGTTCAGGGTTTATTATTATAAATAAGCTTTTTGTATTTGTTTTTTTGTGACTTGTTTCATTGTTATTTTGTGCATATTGATAATTAATATTTGTATATTTGTATGAATAATCTACGAAATTAATAAACTTATTCTATTCTATTGTATTCTATATAAATATAATATATATATATATATATATATATATATATATATATATATATATATATATATATATATATATATATATATATATATATATATATATATATATATATATATATATATATATATATATATACAGGGTGACCCAGAGCTACGTAATCGGTCCATAACTTTTTTGTCATTGAAGATATCGATATGAAATTTTCAGAGCAAATATGATCTGACCAAGTCTATCTTTCAAAATTATTTTGAAGAAAATTGCACTTCCGGTTTTGCCGGAAGTGATATCAACTTTGTTATTTCAAATGGAATACCCTGTATATTTTTTGATTTTCGAATTTTTTATGTAATTTATAATAAAACTGCCAGAACATTCTTTATACCTAAAATGAACAGTTTTCGAGTTATTAATTTTTTTCGTGAAATTTTGACAGTTGCGTCTCCAACAAATGTAGGCTATAACTTCTTTGTTAGTAGGTCTATTGGTATGCGGTTTGGATTTGTGTAACCTTGAAACAGTATTTTATTCATTCCCTGTCAAAATTTTCTATATTTCTAACTTATTACTTGATAAAATCAAGGTTGAAGTTGGCAAATTTAAAACGTTAATAACTTTCTTATTCCTAATGGAATGCTATGTATATTTTTGCATTTTTAAATTGGCTATTCAATTACCTTTCGATTTGTATAACCATTCCCTATACCTAAAGTTAATAATAACAAAGATATTTCACAATGTTGTAATAATTTATATATCAATACACCTGAGAAATCGTTTAGCGTGTTATTTTGACGTATCCATGGATACCAACAATAAAAATTATTTAAAATCTAATTGTGTCACCTTTTCTAGTATTTTTTCAGTTAATAAAATGGATTTTACGCGACAAGAAATGATAAATATGGTTTAATGTATTGGAGAAGCGGATCGAAATGTTCTGCTAGCTAGTAGAATTTATCATCAAAAATATTCTGATTCTGATTCAACTACGTTTTGTGATTTTGTTATTAATAAGCATTGATTTCTTTCTGTATAACATTGAAATGTATAATTTGGAGTAACTGTTGGATCATGCGAATGTACTCCTCCTGACCAAAATGATAATGTCAAACTTGACATTGCAATTTGACATCAGTCTACTACAAACATATGTTGTTTATAAACAACAATAATTATTGAATATTAACATCTTAGAATTACTATTTTTTCAATATATTTTCGGATATCAGCATCAGGTGCTACAAACCTAATGAACAGAAAGGTGACACAATTAAATTTTAAACAATTTTCGTAATTGGTACGTATCCATGAATACGTCAAAATAACTCGCTAGTCGATTTCTCAATTGTATTGATATATAAATTATTATAAAATTGTGAAATATCTTTGTTATTATTAACTTTAGGTATAGGGAATGGTTATACAAATCTAAAGGTAATTTAATAGCAAATTTAATAATGCAAAAATATACATTCCATTAGAAATAAGAAAGTTATTAACGTTTGAAATTTGCCAACTTCACCCTAGATTTCATCAAGTAATAAGTTAGAAATATGGAAAATTTTGACATGGAATAAATAAAAGAATGTTTCAAGGTTACAAAAATCTAAACCGCATACCAATAGACCTACTAACAAAGAAGTTATGGCCTATTTTTGTTGAAGACGCAACTGTCAAAATTTAACGAAAAAAATTAATAACTCGAAAACTGTTCATTTCAGGTACAAAGAATATTAAGACAATTTTATTATAAATTACATAAGAAATTCGAAAATCAAAAAATATACAGGGTATTCCATTTGAAATAACAAAGTTGATATCACTTCCGGCAAAACCGGAAGCGCAATTTTCTTCAAATTAATTTCGAAAAATAGACTTAGTCAGATCATATTCGCTCTGAAAATTTCATATCGATATCTTCAATGACAAAAAAGTTATGGACCGATTACGTAGCTCTGGGTCACCCTGTATATATATATATATATATATATATATATATATATATATATATATATATATATATATATATATATATATATATATACGCAGGAACGCAGGTACAGGTTCACCTTTATTATTCTCATAATCACATTATTATTATTAATAAATAAATATTGTTATAATGTTTTCAGAAAACCTATGGAATTCAAGTAAGTGAAGACACACCATCAGGAAGTGCCATAATCTCCGATATTCATGTGATGGACAAGGACAGTCCAGGAGAAAATCTGAAAATCAGTTGCATTAATATTCGAGAATATCCAGATGCTTGTGACACCTTCGAAATCAAAACGTTGAGTAGAGGATTGAATTCATTTCACGGAGCTGTTGTGCTCAAAAAAAAGTTAAGCTATGCGGAGCACCCGAAGATTGAATTCATTTTGAAAGCTTCGGTGAGTTTTTGGTTTTTCATGTTTTCTAGGTATATTTCGTAATATGTGTTCATCATAACGGAAAAATTATTATTTTCTCTAGTTTAAATTACTTCCGAGTATTTCATTCTGATTAATCGATATTTTTGTCAATATTGGATTTTTTGGTTACTTTGTGATGATACATTTTCACTATAAACGAAGAAAAATATACTTCAGCTTTTATCACTTTTTCATTCGAATGTCTGCATCTGCAGTTTCGTAGTACTACTACATTTTCAGGAAAAAACCTTGAAGATGTAGAATGTAGTTCTACGAAACTGCATTCGCAAACATTTAAATTCAAATGGTGATCAACAGGTGTATTGTTTCTAGTTTATAGTGACCTCTATATTCTTTTCAACTCAATATGAGTACTAATATAAAAACCTTATTCGTTGTGAGAATTACCTCAAACTTTAGATATAACTCATACCTTATCGATTATTTCAAAATGAATATTTCTAAATAAAACTTTTTCGTAAAGAACCTTTGATTCAAGGGATTTTCAACAGTAGTAATTCAACTTAGTTTTCATACATGTCGAATTAATTTTGAGAACTCTTACATTGAGAAGTGTATAATGATGAGAATAATATTCTTCAATTGTGAAGTATGTATAATATAAATATAGTTCAGAAATGAATACGATTCAACAGAGAAATACATTATATTTTTAGAAAACTGATGGGCATACGTAGACTGAAAAATAATAGGTACATATATGTATATATATATATATATATATATATATATATATATATATATATATATATATAAGTATGTATATGTATATATTTATATATATATATATATATATATATATATATATATATATATATATATATATATATATATATATATATATATAAAATATTATATATATATAAATATATATAAATATAATATCATATATATTTATATATATGTATATATTTATATATATACATATATATATATATATATATATATATATATATATATATTATATATATATATATATATATATGTATATATTTATATATAGATATGTATGTATATATTTATATATATACATATACATATATATATATATATATATATATATATATATATATATATATATATATATATATTTATATATATAACACATTAGAAACATAAAAAAAAGAAAATATAAACAAAAAATATATTTCTCTTCTATATATTCCTCATTTAAATAATAAAATTTCACAAATTTTATATCCACACGATATTATTATAGACCATATCTCACAAAATCACATTAAACAAATATATTCTAAATAAAAAAGTAAAACAGTTCTTCTACAAAAATCCTATGTTTTTTATAGTATACCCTGTAATAATTGTAATAAATCGTATATAGAACAAACTTTTCAAAATTTAGGAGAAAGATTAAAAGCACACAAATATACCAAAACACAAACAATAGCACTAATAAAACATAAAAACAATGAGAATCATTGTTTCAACTTTAATAGCACAAAAATTTTAGAAATAGAAAAAGATCAAAAACACAGAGAAATTTTAGAAATGTTACATATTCAAAAAAATTTAAATAAAGTCGTAAATGATATGAAATATTCAAGTTCAATATACGCAGATTTAATTCAACAAACAAATTCTAACCACAACAACTCATCTTCTTAGACAAAATCTAAACATCTAGAATTTTCAATTTTTCTGGAAAGAAAAATATAGTTTTGAACATGTGATCTCCAAAATCACAAGTAATGTCTTTTTAAAGACAACAATCAAATATTTTAAACCTATTTTGTACATTATGTGGGTGGAAGGTTTCTGTGGTTCCCTTCCCATCTAATATCAACGGACCTGTCTGTTGATATTGGACTGAATAGCACGTAATTAATAACTGAAGACGGCCACAGCCGCAATGAGAAATTTTTTGAAGAAAGGATAAATAGTACCCTATATTATTTTTCTTTGACACTACAATATCAAAAAAATTTGGACCTAATTCGAACATTACGTGGGTAAAGGTTTCTGTGGTTTCCCTTACCATCTAATAATAACAAATTTGAATGTTAATATTGGACTGAATAGCACGTAATAAATAACAAAGTACGGCCAAAGCCGAAAAAAATTTTAGTGAAACAGTAGTCTGTTTCTATAGAAATTTTTTCAAATCAATAAATGTCAAAGAAATTTCAATTTTTTCTCAAAAGTTTGATAAAGCCATGAATGTCGTGGCGAAACGTCAACTTTTCAATAAAAATCAGAGTTTTTTAAGATTCAACAAGCCTGTTATTGCTAATAATTATCAAAAAGATTTTATATATATCTATATATATATATTATATATATATATATATATATATATATATATATATATATATATATATATATATATATAGGAAGGTCATACAATAAAAATGAGATGAATTATATGCGGCAGCAGATATTAATAAAAAAGTAGAAATTCTTAACAAAAATTTAACAAACATTCTGAACAAATATGCCCCAATAAAAGATATAACTCTAACCGAAAAACCATACCTTCCTTGGATAACGGACACTATAAAAAAATTAATTAAGATACGTGATAAAGCACATAAAAAATACCTCCAAACAAAGTTACAAATACATTTGCAATACTACAGACAACTGAGAAATTTTTTACTAAGCACTCTATTATAAGGGAAAAAACAACTTATTTTAATACACTTTCGAATAAGAGAGGAAAAGATTTCTGGGACACAGCAAGAAAGCTTAACTTGACATTCAATAAAAAGGTCACAGAAATACCGGAAGATCTTAAAAATCCTTATGAAATACACAGATATTTTCAAGAAACGGACAATCTACCAGACACAACATCAACCGACCTAATTACTTTTTACAACGAAAATAAGTTGATAACAAATGATTCTTTTAGAGTTTACACTTATCAGTGAAGATGAATTAATGAAGATTGTAAACAGTATTCAATCCAATGCAATTGGCTACGATGGTTTGTCAATTAAAGACATTAAAATCACACTACCTTTTTCTATAAAGCCTATTA